>VMDR010022149.1:0-16386 GCA_007922815.1 Macrotus californicus
GGTGAGATCATATGGTATTTCTCCCTCACCGCCTGGCTTATTTCACTTAGCATAATGCTCTCTAGTTCCATCCATGCTGTCGCAAAGGGTAGGATCTCCTTCTTTCTCTCTGCTGCGTAGAATTCCATTGTGTAAATGTACCACAGTTTTTTGATCCACTCATTGACTGATGGGCACCTAGGTTGCTTCCAGCACTTGGCTATTGTAAATTGTGCTGCTATGAATATTGGGGTCCATAGGTTATTTTGGACTGGTGTTTCAAGGTAAAATAAGAATTTTAAAATGACCTTTGCTGTGTTCATTTTAATGACTGAAATGTTTGTTTCTCATTGCCATCCTTCCAATCAATATTCATGCAACAAAATTCATGAAGCAATGATGACACAGCAAACAGATGCTGTCATAGAAAGGACTATTGAATCAATGAAAACTTCTTTTAGATGGGAAGGCATCTTCCCCATACTGGCTTCCCTGATACTGTGAAAATTTTCAATCTAATATGGAACCAGAGGATATGAAATGGGGAATATCACACTGTGCCCTCAGAAAAACAGAAGTTAAGAACTAAGAGATGGATTTCACATAAGAGTATGATTTGTAGAAAATGGAGACTTACCTCCTTACCAAGGAATGTCCGCCAAGAATCTCTCCCCAGGCCCAGGCCAATGAAGTTACTTCTTGGACTCTGGCTGGACTTTCCCCTCTTTACACTCTTGCACATATATAAATACAGTCTGCCCTGTATCCTCCATGGACTCACCTGCAGCTCACTAGAGCACGAGTTTCTCAAATTGCAATTCCTCTGCTATTCCCCAATAAAATCAATTTCTGGTAATTTGAGCTTGCCTCAGTTTACCTCTTTATTTAGAGACAACACTGAGCACTTCTTACTAGGTCATTTATTGTTTTAGTTAACAAGTATTTCTTGATCTCTATGTGTCAAGCATTACATTAAATTCTACTTTTGTATTATTTTCATTTTAGCAAAATATAGAAAGTAAAGACAAAGAAATGAGTCTCTAAATGTAAAATCTTAGACATCAATAAGCTGATTGGAAAGGTATTTCTGAGGACAGCGGAAAAGTTTTACTGCTCCTGAATGCCCAGCAAACAATACATATCCTCCTTTGCCTGTTCTATCTTTAATTAATGTTTTTAGTTAAAAATAATTTATTTTCAAAAATACCAAAAAACCAAAAAATTACACAACAAAGCTAACCATAATCTTACCAGCCCCAAAATCACTGTTAACATTTTACTTTTACCCTTCTAGTTTTTCTTAATCACATATTCACATACGTAATAAAAATAGCTAAATGATATGCACTTTTAAAGAATATATAACACATATATTTTCATGCTATTAGTAATCACAGCTTGGTTTTCCGTTGAAGGTGGTCTACAGTATGGATACCCCACCTTTTGCTAAAGTGATTTTTAGTGTTACAACTTCAAGGTTATTTCTTTTGATATTATAAGTAATGAGCAATCAATGTGACTACATTTCTGAATATATCCCAAGGCTAAATTCCTAGAAGCAGAGTGAAGGATTTGTACATTTAAAATACTTTGTCTTAACTTTAAGCTGGTTTGCTGCCCACTCATATACTCTAAGAATTGATGTTTCATTGATATTCATTCTGTCTAGTTATATAGATAAGTGATACCTTTGAAGGAATAAAGAAGACACATTATTTGCAATTTAAAAATGACAAGTCTATCTTGGCTATTTTCTTTTATCTGTGGAGTCAGTGACAAAGAACTTTCCATAGCAGATAAACAGTCTTGAGTAGAGTTAAGATTTCAGAACAGTATTATTTGCCGACATTTGAAATGTGATTAATAACTGAATATCAACAGCAGTCCTAAAGGGAAAAGAAAAAAAGGTCAAATCCTTTACAATCAACTAAGATGGTTGTATGAAAAGGGGTGTGGTTGCTGAGCAACCATCAACAATCCAGAGCTCTTTGCTAGGAATTGGGGCAGGGAGGGTATGAAATTTCTCTGTGGTTGTATTTAGAAGCTCCCATCTATTCTAGTGGCAGTTGGTATTATAGCTCCTTCCTATTCTCCTTCCAATTCCTTTCCTCACTGAGTTCCAGCCTAGCCTCCCCAACTTGGAAATAATGTGCTGCTTTCAGTGTTCAGGCCCCAGAGAATCTTCTGATGGACAGTGTCAGTTTTGCTTGCAGACTGGAATTCAGATTATTGACCTCAATGAATATCCAATAATTTATTGGAGCATACCACTAATATCTTATTACTTTGATATATGAGACCAACATCTTCTACAGGCCTTACAATTCCCTATAATCTTGGACCACAGCAGAAAAGGGATGGTTTCTCTTGAGACAGAGATGAAAAAATGTCATTGTAGTTAGGGCAAGGGAAAGGAAACAAAGCTCCCAGAAGATAAAACTGGCTTAATTATTGTATAGTACCAACAGCATTATCTTTGTATTGGGAGCTGTTGGAAACACATGTATTTATTGATTCAACATTTATTACATAGCCATAAAGCATCAGGCTACTTGTCACTGTGAGGTCAAAGTTAAATATTTCAGTTATTGCCCTTAAAGAGCTTATAGTCTGAAAGACCTGTATGCAATCTTTTGAGTTATGTCTAAATTTAGAAGTGGGGAAAATGGTAGATATAGTTTCCAATGTAAAATTCAGGTTAGGATTGAAGAAGTAGCATGATTGGTCAGAGTTGGGGCTAATTAATATGTTATGGTGCCTGTTGGATGCCTCAGATACCACAGAACCTAGAATTGTTGCCTGAAATTGCATCTGGGTGCACTCACCACATGTGCTTACAGAGTTAGCACTTAATGACATGTCATGGATATGACACTGAACTAAGTGCTGCAAAGTAAGAACAATCATGCCTTGATTTCATGAGGTTGACATCCAAATCAGTAGGTGATTGGAGCAGCCAAAGAAGAGACATAGGGATTTCTTTGATGTTTGGCAAATGAGTCAGAAGTAAAGCTGAAACAAGATCCTGCAAATATGTAGAAACTTCATTTCTCTAATATGACCTTTTCTCCTTTCTTTTCTTTTGATTTAAGCTGGCCTCATCCAGCACTGATTCACCTGCCCCCTTCTCCCTTGTAGGACTGGTCCCGTAATCATTAAGCCCTCAGGACAATGAGACCCTGGTTGGCATCAAATAATCTTAGGGAACAAAGCCTCCGGTGTGTTGACCACAGAGGCAGTTTCAGTCAAACTAGAGGTAACCTCGAGGCCTCAGTTGTTTTTCAGCTCCAGGTCCAGAAAAGCAGTGAAACCAGGTGAAGCAATTCCGTGGCTGACATCAAGAGCAGATGCACTGATCAACTACCCACTACCCTAGTGTGGACCAGTCAGTGGAGACCATGAGCCAGTTCGTGGTCCTACTCCCCTAGTCACCATGAGTAATGACTTTTCTCCTATATAACGCATGGGGAGCAGGGTCTTTGAGCATTAGCTCACCTGTGTCCAGGCCTGGGGCCACTTCCTATAAATAAAACCCTATTTTCTTTGTGACAAGCTCCTGTTTGCATCTTATCAGGCTCTGATATGCACAGACAAATGGACCTTTAGTCCAGTAACACTTTTTTAAAGGTTTTCAGAATGGATTTGATCCAGTGGGTTTATTCCAGAAGTCACCTACCTGGATCAAGAAGGAGAGCTACATTAAACACAGAGAGTTAAGTGGCAACTGATTTAGGTAGTAAGCAGGTCATCTTCCTCATCAAGTTTCTCAGCAGTTCCTCCAGAGAAGCTATACCGTCTAGTTTGAAGACCATCTAGAGTGGGTAATGGTTAGTCAAGACTTGAAAGGATGACAGTGACAAATCAAAGGAAAATGCAACAGTTGAAATTGCATTGCAAAAGGATGATAAGAAACGGATTACCCAGGAGTTGTGCCACCTTAACCCAGATACTGAAAAAGAAAAGGAAAAAAAAAAATCTGGTATCAGCAAATCTATGAAGAAGCACAGTACAAAACGGAATTTTTTTAAATTTCAGTTAAATCTGATGCTTCTTTTTGGTGGCAATCCCATCCCTTGTTTTGGGATAACACAGGTATCTCCAGCTCTCTTAAAAGATATTGTGAAATTTTATATACAAAATTAATTTTACTAAGGTAATTAGCTGTAGGAAATATACTTGGCTGGAACTCATGAAATTTGAATCCTATTTTAGTTTACCAGTAGCTAGTGTGAATTTGAGCAAATAAATTCTCTTTCTGACCAATGAAATGGTCAGAAATTATTGAATTTCTTAATTTTAAGTTAGGGGGTTTGACTGATTTACTCAGTTTCATCTAATGGTATAATTTTTGTCTCCTTGCACACCTTGGGCCCCATATGTGTGTGGGGGGGAGGGGGAGAGGGGGGCAGTATTAGTGATTTGGAAATCAAAGTTTTGCAACTTTCCAAAACTGGGGACTCATTATTACATACTAAAGAAGCTCACACTTTCTTTAGGGTGAAAATAGGGATAAAAATAGGGATAAAAAATTGACTCACAGCTGGAAAGACACACAGAGTACTCAACAGAGCACAAGGAGAGGGAAGAATAACACTTATTAAAGCTTTGAGCCTGGCTGTGTAGACAGAAGATGGACCAAAGAAACCCATAATGGGAAACTCTGTTATTAATTTATTTTTTCCTTTTATACTAATATCTGGCTCAAGATAGTACCACAATATTTCTTTCCTGGGATCTTATAATCCCTGATGTCACGTTGCTGATTGCTCTACTTTATTCTTGGCAGAAGGTACCATATCCTGCTTTTATAGGGTTTACAGCTGAATAAAGCCTTTTGTTTCCCTGCTCAGTTCTTAGTAGGGAAGAACAATTTGTGTGTGTGTTTTGTTTTTAAATTAAAGGGATCACTCTGAGCTGCAGTCAACAGCCATCCTGGGCATGTAGAGTCAAGTGTTTTGGCCAGTCAACCTTTCAGTGAATAGGGGAAGGTATCTTTTGGGTCAGGTATCAACTGTGGAGAGGCATTCAGGTATTTTACCTGTTGAATTTTAAAAGACTTAACTTGTTGTGAAACACTTAAGTACGGGACATTGTGGAAAGAAGTGTGCAAACGTTTAGGTTGCCACCACTTAAATGGTTGCTCACAACACAACCAAGGCGTGGCATTTGTACCACACAGGTCCTATCTTGCTCATTATTTATGGTAATTACACAGGAGGTGAACAAACAGTGCAAGCTGAAAAAATAAAGAGAGATTGTCAGAGTTGAGGGGGGGAGGAAAGGAGCGGGGAGAGAAAGGAGCAGTGAATAAAGAGGGTGTGGTGTATGTTCTGGTTCTGAAATCCTAATGTCTGTCAACCATGCAGAAGATATAAAGATCTTTGTCATATTAAAACTGCTAAAAATGCCTTCTAAGCTTTTGTTCCTAACTTCCGCTTTTGAAATGAAGCCCCCTTCAGGACACATTAGAATTGTCAAGGAACCGTTTTTCAACTTAAAGCAAGGTAAACAAATTTGCCATTTCTCTTATCTGACTCTTTATATACTAATCAAAGTGTCATAAAAATCGTTATAGTAGCTGGCATTTCTGACATTATTTCTCATTCTGCTATGCTGCTGAGTGGTTTTCTCCATAAGCATCTGACATTTTGAAAACATACATTTCAAAAAAGTTTCTTGTCTTAAAGATTTCTAAACTTTTCTTTTATAGTATTCTGATCTTTTAAAAAATGAACCTTGGTATGTTTTATATTTGGGTTCTTTTAATGATTGATACTAGTATCTATATTTTAGCTTTATTATGTATCTGAAAAGTTTGTTAGGCTGTCTGAGCTTCAGTTTTCTCGGCAGTAAAATGAGTTTTTTATACTTTCTGAAGATTGTTCAGAAGATTAAATGAGAAAGTGTAGACAGATCATCTAACAGAAACTCTGACAGTGGTGGTGGTTTACTTAATTAATATGTTTATTATTAGCCTGACAAGCACAGTGGAGTCTTCAAAATGTTTATGACATGGGTGTGAAATAGTCCAAAGGATAACTTACAGATATAAATTTCAAGCTCTTGAGAGTTTCATTATTTAAAACTCTGCATTTATTTACACAGCCTATCTCCTGTGGTCCAGAAAGGCTCCCCAACACATGGGTTATAAGATGAGTAGGAGGAGCTAGAGAAGCTAAAGCTTGGAGAAGGGGCACAACAATACACAAAGTAGGAGGGCAGTGGGTCAGGGAGGCAAAGGGGCCGTATACAAAGATTTTCAGAGCCTCCCCAACTTAGCTGCATACTGGAATATCTGGGGAGCTTTAAAAACATCGAACCCCGCGCCCCATGCCAGAGGTTCTGATTTAATTGCTCTGGGATGACATGGGCGGTAAGATTTTTTTTAAGCTGTCCAGCTGATTGTAATGTGCAGTCAAAGATCAAAACCATTTCTCTAGAGGCAAGAAATTAGGAAGCTACAGGGAAATAGAAAGGATAATAAGGAAGAAGAATAGAGAAGCTCGGACGGAAGAAGCTGACAATTTATGGAAAGCGTTACAGGCTATGCGAAGCTATGCTTTGCTGAAGGACTATGCTATGATCTATGCTAAGGACCTCAGGCCTTATGCTGAAGAAAATAGTTGCATAAAAGGTTTTGCTCTCCCAGGCTGCAGGGCTGGGGACTGATTTTAGGGAGCAAGACTAGAGGTGGATGAGTTAGATGAGTAGAGATTGAGTTGTTCAGGCTAGAGAAGATGGTAGCCTAAGCTACAGCAGTGGTGATGGACTGGATAAAAATGGAGCAATTTGAGGAACATTAAAGGAAGACCTGACAGGAGTTGGTCACTGATGACAAAGCAAGGGTCCGGAAGGAGTTGGCAGGAGATGCTGTTAATTGAGTGAACCCGGAACAAGCAGAGAAGTCTGTGAGAAGAGGGTAAACTTAGTGTTGGAAATACTGATTTGAAGTGCCCGTTGGATGTTTAGGTGGAGATGTTGGTAAGGAGTCAAACAAACATGTAGGTTGGGAGCTAGAAAAAACAAGGAGAGGTGAGTGTATTGGATACGGAAAGCAGTGATCTGTGACTCAGGTCTGATACAAACTTCCTTCCCCTCCCTTATTGCAGCTGCACAGGGTTGGCTTACTCCCGACCTGAACTTGAGGGCCTATCACACAAGTAACTTTGAATTTAGCACATAGTGTCAATAGTATCAACAAAGCACTGAAGTAAGGGGGGAACAAGAGAACTTACCACAGAGAGGGCTCTGTCACAGCTCCGCTTATGGAGATGGTCAGGCATTGCATAAGCACTACGAAGACACAATCAAATAAGATATGGGCTCTGCATCCCACCTCAGGTGTTGGTTCTTAACAGCCATACTTCTATCTGTGTGACCCTGGTCCCTTAGTCAAACCTAACTGGACCAAGTGTAGCACCTGAGTCCAGTTGGAACAATCTGATACTCTCCAGAGAATTTGAACTGAGAGACATATCAATCACAGAGCTCTGGAAGGAAAGTCAAAGGATTTCCACTTTGAAGTTTGTCTTGGTTCTCCCATTCTTGCTGATAGTTGACTTTTCCTTGGATTCTGCATGGTAGACTCTACTGATAGTTCCAGTATAATATCTGTAGATTCTCATTTAAAACTGGAAATATCCTAAATGTCCATCCATCAACATAATGCAGTCATTACAAAATGAGAAAGCTCTCTACTCTTCAGTATTGCCTTGGCCAGTTTTCCATTAAATAAAAAGAAACAATGAGCCCTGACCAGCATGGCTGGATTGGTTGCATGTCATTTGGCAAGCAAAAGGTCACCAGTACAGTTCCTGGTCAGGACACATGCCTGGGTTGAGGATTCTTCCCTGGTCAGGGTGTGAACAAGAGACAACCGATCAATGTTTCTCTCTCACATCAATGTTTCTCTCCCTCTCTCCCTCTATTTTTTTTTTTAAAGAAACATTGAAAGAGCAGTATCGATGGTATCAGCTTATGTGAAGAAGAATTTGTCCATATAGATATGTGTAAAATCTGCAATGATCCACAGCCAGATTTTAATAGTAGTTACTGCTTCTGGAACTGGAATTGTAAAATAAGTATTTAATATCTTTTTGAAGAGTTGAAAACATTTCTCTTTCTCTTAACATACTTTGAATTGATTTTTCTAACTTGTAATCAAAAGAGTCACCACACAGTAGCTGAAGGCCTGGAGGTACAAAAGGTCATGCAGTTTAACATCCATCAGTTCTGCAGCAGGAGAGACAGCGGAGCATTAAGATGGAAGGGCATCACTTAGGGAGGGTAGTCATTCTCCAGGTCATGGTGGGTCTGCTACATATTCACGTTCACCTCCTTGTGAATAACAACCTCAGGTTCTCGGAGTAATTGGGTACGAATCATTCTTCTTGCTGTACAGGTATCTGATGATAAAACCTCAAAGCATTCCAATTTATAATAGCACAGAGACTGTTTTGAATATTTGAAGCATTTTCAACTGAAATGTTTGAACCTAGTCTGGATTTCATGATAGTAGAAGACTGCGCTAACTTGTCTTCAGTCAATGCTGCCAACGGATCAGTATCAGTGTCTAAATCTGCAAACACTTCTATCAATCTTTTATTTAACATGACATCTAGAAGAAAATGACAGCAACTCAGCAAAGATATTTAAAATATCTAGTCACTTATAGAGTAAAAATATGCCACTTAGTTTATGTAAGCCCCTGGGGAATAAGAAAGAGATCTTATTTTTGTTTAAGTGTGTCTACTATAATGTACTGCCAACACTTTTTTCAAACTGCTAACATTTTTAAATTAAGGGTTCCCTCTCATCATTAAAAGGTAACACTTCAGCTTGCACACTTAGAATCTGTACAGTCACATCTAGAATCCATGAATAATCCCCCACTTGTTTCAGTTTTAAAAGGACTTGCTATTTTCAAAGTAGGCAATGTTAGTTAACTGAGACAGTGATTTTCTAGCCTATTTTTAATTGCAAATATATAAGACATTTGGGAGAGTTTATTTTAAAAAATGCAGACGTTACCATCACCCAGATCAGGAAATAGAAATTTATTCTCTCTGCTCACATATGCCTGCTAGAGTGGGTCCTCCCCCCCACCAGGCAAAACCATTATTATAACTTTATAATCATCATGTCCTTGATTTTGTTATAGTTTCTTTTACCAACCTATGAGTGTATCCCTTTTCCTGAACTTTATATAAATGTGTATATACTAATAGTTTTGTGTCAAATATTTTTCTCAACATTATGATCATGAGGCATATCCGTGTTCGGCATCCCTGTAAATTGTTCATTTTCATCGCTGAGTAATATTCCAGGGTAAGATCATACCATTCTGTTGGTGTTGTTCTACTTTTGATACACAAAAAATATAAAGACTCTTTAAGACCTAAGGTAAAATATAAATTGGCATGAACTTAATAATTGTACACAAAACCTAATTTAAAATGATTTTTATAAAATAGGAATCTCTAATGCAACATTGTCCAATAGAACTTCCCATGATGATGGAAATGACTCAAAAATCACTCTCCGTCTACTGTTTTCTCTCAGTTTATCCCTGTAAAATTTTTTCATTACATGGGATATTTTATAAAGTTTTCTACCTTTGGAAAGCAGCTATTCTTTATGACCTTCCACAAATTAAAGAGAAAAGCCAGGATAGAATTTCTCACAGAAAAATTCATTAAGAGTATTGTTTGGTCTGATGCTATGCGTGGAAATTCTTGACACAGCAAAGCATTTACACCTCAAGTGAGAGAAATAACTGCTGAGGACACTCCCTGCGTGCTTTGTCCCTGTTAGGCTGACACTACAGCTGTGCAACAGGTGCACAGAATTTTTTCCTTTTTAAAATAATTGTAAACAGCCTCCCTGCCTTTCCCCACTCAGTAGGTGGTCCTGGGCCTTAAACGAAACAAGGCAGTGAGGAAATGGTCCTGTCACTGACCTCTGCTTGTCAGAAATGAACAATTTCAAGAATTAATTCAGCAAAAACAATTGCCAATTTCTATCGTTGCTGAGTTGAAGCACATGATCTATTGCTTGGCAAAAGTAAATCAGCAAGTGCTCAAAACTTTAAAAAGAATTTGTGGGATGTACTATGGAGAGCATTAATCCAAGAAACTTTACAAACTTAGCAGCAATAGAATGAAACACGTTACTACCTAAAAATATTGAATTACATACTAATATAAAGGGCAAATATAACAATAGTTTACTCTCTATTTTTGTTATGTAAGGAGGAATTTTTAATCAATGTATAAAACACTAAATAAATGATCACAGACGATTTCAAAATTAGTTAGTATATCCAATAATCAGATACCTCCTTTCACATGGTCCCTTCCTTGCTTAGTGAACAAAATCTTGGGGATGACTGCTGTGCGCCTGGCTTGGTCCCACCCCTGGAACTGGAAGTGACCGGCAGTGCCATTGGCAGCTCCGGCTCTGAACAGGTAGTCAGGGAAAAGTTCTGAAACACAAACAAAAGACAAAGAGTAGGATACATTTACTAAAGGAAGACAGGTTAGACTATTGAGTGTACAAAGCAATTAACATGGTAACAGTTGAGATTAATATAAAATTTAAATCAATTAGTTTTCTTATTAATAGCAGGTTACATAGAAAATGTGACTGGGAAAATGGAGTTTCTGGCTAAACTGTGATTTCTAAAACTTTGTGCCTCTACTACTGTGAATAAGCAAAAATTTCCTGTGACTGTAAAATTACATCTCATATTACTAGAGGGATTTCATAAGATCGATAGCGTAAATGGAAATTTAAATTCAAAGTCTAAGTTCTGTTGATATACAGATGTAAAGTATGAAAAAAGTAGAAAAAAACAGCATATAGAAATAAACATTTTGAATTTGTAGGAAAAGAGCCAAAATGCTTTATATTTAGGTATCTAGTGAGTCTCACAACCTGGGCTTTAATTCCACTGAAATATTTGGAAGTCATTCTCACTGAGCTGGCCAATTCCCCATGTAGAGGATGAATAGAACCATCTCAGTGCTAACTGACTGCAAAGATTTCCAAAACAGGAAACAATCTGCCTGGCACATTCTAACACCTGACACAGCAATTTCCTTTTCTGAATGCATGTATTTGTGTTAAACTGGGAAACATTCCTGAACCTGGTTTACTAGCTAGAAAACCATGCTCTTGGGTAGCGTTTTCACTCTTTGCTAGCATTAAATGACAGCAAATGTGGGCTAGAAAGAACTCTATTTCAACTTGATCCATTTGTTTTTCACCCTCAACATTTGTGAGTAATCAAGAAAACTGTTTATGGTACAATAGATCTTGAATTTTATCACAAAGGATAAACAGTCACAGGAATTGTGTAGGTTTTTTATTCAATATACACTAATATTATGAACTGAAATTGATTGTATATTAGGATAGATATTTTCAAATGTCCAAATCGCCAAGCATAAGCTGTTATCTTTAGATTAAATTCTTTTTATTCCAATACTGAAGATAAGCACAATAGAGTGAAGGATTTTGTAAAACAAATGTGTTCACCAAGGTGAAGATTTAAGATAATAAATAATGATGATTAACCAGTACTATCTGTGGCTATTTTTCTGCTCAGCTGCTCTGTTTTTAAAAGACATACCTAACAATAACTGAACTTATTCTGGGAAGAAAACATTTTTAATCATTAAAGAGCCCAAATTCAAAATGCCAAGAAAATGGTATGTAAACCCACATAGATGTGGTATCTTCATAGTCAGTCTCTATAATAGGATTAAATTTTGCTTTAGTTCAAAATTTACATCAGGGTATTTTACACACACACACACCCCTTAAGTAATAGTTATACATAGGGTCTGTCCAGAAAGTATCCATCAATTTAATATGAAAAATAGAGCCATTTATTGAAGATGATACAAGAAACATTGTGCATAGGACAATGAAGCCTCAATCCCCTTCAAAGTAGACACCTTGGGACCTCACACAGTTCTCCCATTCTCCATCAGCTGCCCTGTCGTATTTGCCTGAATCTCATCAATAGTCTGATATCTCTTCCTTTTCAAAGGTGATATTAGTTTAGGGAAAAGTCAGAAGTCACAGGGCACCAAATCTTGGTAGTAGGGGAGCTGAATCACCTGGATGATTTGATGTTTTGCCAAAAAACTCCGCATGAGCCTTGATGCATGAGCAGGCTTGTTGTGATGAAGCTGCCAATCACAAGTTGCACATAGCTGCAGCCTTCTGAATCATCTGAATAGTTTCTGCGGAGGAATGTTCAAGCTTAATGTAAAATTTGATGCAGATGCATAGCTCTATTCACTCAGTCATTTTGAATGCGATGGCCACATGGCACACATGCTTACTCAGTGGTATCTACCGCCTCCATTGACTGGAACAGTGAAGTCGTCATTGTTCACGCATGCACATTCCAGTCCACTCTCCTTGGCTGCCAGGTTACATTGATGCCCCTCAAACTGTTCTCATTATATTAACAATGGCTGGATTTTTTTCTGGACAGATCTCATGTAATATGTTGTATATATTACATTTGATAGTTTGGAGAATTTTCCTTTATTTCAATTTCTTCTCACTCTGATAATAACATTCAACTGTTCTAACTTTAAATTCATAATTTCAGCCCTGGCTTGGTGTGTCTCAGTGGACTGAGTGCTGGCCTGTGAACCAAAGGGTTGCTGGTTCAATTCCCGGTCAGGGCACATGACTGGATTATGGGCCAGGTCCTTAGATGGGGGCACGCAAGAGGCAACCACACACTGATGTTTCTCTCCCTCTCTTTCTCCCCCTCTTTCCCTCTCTCTAAAAATAAATAAATAAAATCTTTTTTAAAAATTATAATTTCAGAGATTGGTTTATAAAGAGCAATTCACTTTGGGTTTTGGCACAAAACTCTTATTAAAGTACAAAAACATTCATCAAAAAAAAAGATATATTTTCTCTTTCTTTTAACCTGCCTGTGAAAACAACAACAAAAAAAATCATTGTGTACTGAAGAATGTGGAGACATTTTTACTTATGTGCCAAAGAGCAATATATTTAAATTTGAGCCAGATTATGTATAATGCCAAAGATCTGAAAAAACAGACAATATTCAATAATCTGATAAAACTATACTAAATTAGATGAAAACTAGCTAGGTTTTTCTAAGCAGGAAACCCACACCATAAATATTCAATGATTAAGAAATATAGACAAAGAGCTGTTGCCGTAGGAAAGCTAGGAATAAGTGCGATTGTTAATTTAAAGGTTGACTTGCCCTTCTTAAGTAGTGGGCCAGTCTTCCCTCTCTACAGTTAAAGTCAGTGGGGAATTGTCTGTGAGTGCATTTGCACTGCAGGAAGGTGCTCCTGTCTCTAGGCAGATTCTCACTAAGCTATTGTTGAAGTCCCACAGAAAAGGAGCTCGGTCACTCAATGGAAGTGTTCTTTCAGTATCACAAAGAGCTGGTAATCTAGCTTGTTGGCTTCCACAACTCGACTTTCTAGTGGTTTGTTCTGTGATAAAACACTTAACCCTCAGTACAGCAATACAGTAGGAATAGTAACAGGTTTAATTACTCTTCATAAAGATCTCTGAAATCCCTGGCTATGGGGCTCAGAGAAAAGTACATAATTCAGGGGCTGGTCTTCCAGAGGGAAAGCACTAGGCTGGAAAGTCTTATTATAATGAAGAACTGTGATAACTAAGGGTTACATTCCTTAGTTAAGAAGGGAGATAAATTAGCCTAGAAAGTAACACTGAGAAAATATGACCACCTAATAATCAGCATTACTTTGGGTGGAAATGTGAGGATCTGTAAGTACCCGAAGACTTGGAAGGCAGGAGGAGTGACTTATTGTTTGAAAGGTAATATTGTGATTAGTACCATTTATTCAGTATCTACTATGTTTTAGGCTCTGGAGGCAGTTTATAAATATAAATGTATATAATCATTATAACATCCTTGAAAGTTAGGAATTATCTTCTTAATATATGAGCAAACTATGGCATTGCAAGATTCTTTAATTTGCCCAAGGTGACATAGCTAGTAAGTGACAGGGTCAGCATTTAAACCCAAGAGTATTGTGACTCCAAAAGGCAGAGTTGTCACTCAACATTGCAGGGGGACAAGGTAATCTGGGTCTTGATACTATTTATTCCAAGGGGAGGACTTTCTTGATAATTGCTGTGTACAAAGAAGACAATTTTCTGGAAGCTTCAGCCAATGAGATTTTATCTCTTGGGTTAAGTAGTCAGATGCTGTTCATAAGTGAAGGGCTCTGGAGAATTACAAGAGAAACAGAGTCATTTCAGAGGCTGTGCTCCCTAAAACAGTTAAGGGCATGTGACCTTCACAAATTCAATGCCCTGGGCAATCACAAACAAAATATTGGACTGTACATCAACAAGCTTAAGCTATAATATAGTAACTTATTTAATGGTTAAGACTCCACAAACTGTTTAAGAGGAATGAAATTATAATTTCAAATTATATTTGCATTAAAGGTGTAGTTATTGGAAAATGATAAGTTGGCTAGTTTGCTACACAATGAAACAGTTTTCCATAATATTTAAGGACATTTGTTAGTGTTAATTTTTTAAAAATTTATTGTTTAGAGAGGGGGGAGGGAGAAAGAGAGGGAGAGGAACATCGATGAGTGAGAGAAAACAGATTGGTGGAAAAACATAGATTGGTTGCCTCTGGCATACTCCCAACTGGCGACCTGGCCTGCAACCCCAGCATGTGCCCTAGCTAGGAATTGAACTAGTGACCTTTCGGTTCTCAGCCCAGTGCTCAATTCACTGAGCCACACCAGCCATGGCAGTGTACATGTTTTATACCCAAGTCTTAGCTTTAAAATGGGTCTAAAGCTACATTCCGAAAATGAGTAACTGACATTTCACTGAATGGCACTAACTTCATTTAGTTTTAGTATTTTTAAAAACTTAAATGTAATAAGTCTTACCACACGACAATTTCTTCAAAAGAAATTCTACATGTCTTATGAACATATTAAAAAAACTGAATAGATACTATAGTGTCAAAAACCTAAACATAAAATTGAATAGTTTTCTGGTATAAGAAAAGTTGCTTGGAAAATACATCCTTAATTACACTACAGAGGGTACAGGAGAGTGGTCTTAAATAAAATGACTTATTTTTACCTTAAATAATGAGGAATCAGTGTCAGGTAATGAAAAGAATGGGCCACCTGGGTTTGAGTTCCCATTGTTCCACCTACTAGATCTTGGATGCATTTCAAAAACAAGAAGGTTGGATTTGGTGATCTCAAATCTTTTGAGCAGCTCAGAGACTCAGTATGTCTAAATTTCCTAAGAGCAAGATGAGTAGCTTACAAAATATTTTCTCAAGCAATGGTAGAATCATTACCATTTGAGTCATTGAAATGTTCCCTGGACAAGCTGCTCGTGGAGTTACTCTGTGAGATCCCTCCGCTGCTTGGTGTGTACAAAATGATGTCATGTTTTCATAAGCCCCACCTTAGTCTGGTGGAATCACTTTATCAGTTGAGCTCTGAGCTGACAGCCGAGAGGAGTACTGAGAGTGGATTGTGTATGAAATTCAGAGTTTTTTTATTATGCTGCACGAGGAATTCGGAAAAACCAACATTCCAGTGTCCTGAGAGTGAAAACTGTCGCCATCTATGCCCACTCACTATGGCAGGGTCTGTGCTGTGTGAATCATGAGGTTGTGCAGATAAAGGTGACTTAGCAAGGAGTTCACGATCCATGAAGGAGACCCTAGTGATCTTACAACTCTTATCATCGTACCATTTACATGGTGAGTTTCTTTAAGGAGACCTTCTTGAAACTTCTTTCAAGTTATGTGGAAAGATGGGCATTAGCCATGGCTGAAGAATTACCGAAGTTGTCTATGTGGGTGAGGGAAATTGCTTTACTACAAAATCAGCTGGAATATTCCCTCAATACAAAAACTAGGGTGAAATAAAGGAAATAAACTTCACCGTTGCTCCGGCATTACCCACTCTCTCTTCCAGTGTTGCTTTTAAAGCCAAGAAACAAATGCAAGGAAAAACAGATTGTGTACACATGCAAGTATATTCTTGCTTAGCTTTTGCTCGCACTTTTAAGTTACATTCTAATTTCTCTCACCTCTAAAGACTTCGACATTTAATTTTTAGTTTAGAACTACAGACCAAGTATACCATTTCTTCCCCACACACCTCCAAGAAATCAGAAAAAATAAAGAACATTCATCCTGTACATTTCTCCGTGTAGGTGATAAACATAGCTCAGTTCAACAAACATCCACCAAATATTATGATAGACACTAGAGGTACAAGGCTTAAAAAATAGTGTTACTGCTCTCACGGAGCTTATAGTTAAGTAGAAATGTGATTATAGTAGTAGGAAAAATGATAATCCGTGGCATTCATC
>VMDR010022150.1:0-16382 GCA_007922815.1 Macrotus californicus
TTATGCAGTATCGGGCAGAATGTTCAAAATTGCAACTATTTAGAGAAATCCATTTATTTTGGTTGCCATATTCACAGATAATATGTTATGGTTGCATTTTGAAGGAAATTTTCTAAAGGATTTAGGAGACATTACGTTTGTGAATTCAGGTAAAGATCTGAAAGAATTATTGATAACGTGGCTGGATAAAATGTCCTTTAAAAAGTAATTTTAAAAGCTAATCATAGTACTATCACATCTCTTTTTAAATGATATTTCTCTATGTGTGTGCAGGAAAACTTTATAACCCATAGCTCCTTATCAGTTTTATTTTCTCTCCAGTCTTTGTTTCATTTTGCTCGGTTCAAAACATTGTGGTAGATTCTGCCATCAAAGCATGGTCTTCCTAATAATGGGCAGCGGAAGTGAAAGTGAAAAACAACGAACTAAGATGACTATTGTGTGTTTTACATGGCACTGAGTGGCTCTGACTCCTGGCGACACATAAATGAGTGATGTCCACAATGTCCCGTTCTCAGCAGCCCTGCTCAGCAACTGTAGGCTCACGCCTGTGGCTTCTTTGATGGAGTCAGTCCATCTTGTATTTGGTCCTTCCCTTTTCCTGCTGCCTTCTAGTTTCCCTGCCTTCTCAAGATTTGTCCAAAGTAGGAAAGCTTCGGTTTTGTCATTTTTGCCTCCAGCGATGTTTCAGGACTCATTTGCTCTAGGACCCACTTGTTCATCTTGCTGGCCGTCCAGGGTACCCATGGAGCTCTCCTCCAACACCATATCCCGAAGGAATCCATTTTTTCCCTATCCGCCTTCTTCACTGTCCAACTTTTGCACGCGTACACATTAATTGGGATGCGAGGCCGGGGACGACGTAAGATCACTAATCTGTGTTTCTGAAACAGATGTCCGAGAAGAAGAAGGATGAAGACAGTGGGACAAGCACTTCATTAAGTAAAGGTGAGAGCCAGCGCGTGTCTAGTGTTGGACTGTGATGAGAGAACTATGTGCTGAGTGTGGAAAGCAAAACACACAGGTGAATGGCCAAGAGTGGTACAGGGCCTCCCCAGACCTGTCGCGGCCCGCTGGACTTGCTCCTCGCTTCGGTGCGGGACAGCTGAGCTGCTCTAGCAGGGGCTACACATTACTGGTAGGTAAAGCTCAAGTTCTCTTTTCATATGTCAGCGTTTTCCCTTCACACATAAAAACTTCCCTTTTACATACCTTTATGGGTAGAGTTACTGTAGAGATAGAGACGTAAATGACATCTTTTTCAGTAGCCTACAAGCAGTGATGTGCTAGAAAATGTTGAACACTTGGCTCTCCAAAAATGTGCGTAAGGGTGTATACATTTAATTTTTTGGTGCTGATGTAAAGAATGTACATCACACAGTTTACAAATAATCAAATATATAATACTTTTTATGGTAAATTCCATATAGACCACTGATTCTCACAAAAGACTTTCCTTGACTTTTACCTTTGTATCCCTGCCCTACCTATGTCTGCGACTGATGAATGAATGTCACTTTCCCTTAAATTAAAGAATAATGTGAAAGAAACAGGGAGAGATATGTTGGAACTTAACTTGGTTGTTGGTGATGTGAGTGATTTCTTTGCAAATTGAATAAGAGTTTTAGAATACTCTGGAAAAACATTTCTGCGTTTTGGCGTGCTGTCCACAGCGCAGTGGCTGTAGGCATGGCACTTTTAAATGTCATCTGTGGTAGGACCAAGTCTCCAACACTTTTACACCTAGACAATCAGCAAAACCACAGACCAACACCTGCCTTTTAGTGCTTGTTGGTTTTTACCCACCCACACTGGTTTCAAGCGACCAGCATGGTGCCATTGAACACGGAGCTGGGAAGAGATGCACAGAAGCATATCATTACGTGGTACTGCCAATGTCCAGATACAGCAGACAAATAGCTTCAAGAGCACATGCATCATAATAAAATGCAATAAAATAATTAGGGAGTAATTAGGCAGTATTATGTTCCTTTGTAATACATTCACTTAATGATGAATTTGGAGAGTTTAATTTCTACTCGTGGCTGCGTTAAACAACTATCTCACAAAATTCCCGAAAGCTTAACTATCAGGTTCTTGCGAGCTGGCTGATGCGAGCCGACTCCAGCACACCACTGTATAAAGAAAAGATTCTTATCGTTTCCTGCCACTCACATCACATTCATATATGCACTTGAATCATTAAGACTTCAAGGCAAAGGAGAAGAGGGTCCTTCTCTGGAAAAGTTTAGAGACTTTTCTTTTGATCTTATATCAGTGTGCATGAAATTCAAAAGTAATATGTCAGGCATCTATATGGGAATGGGGAGATTTGGTACAGTACTGGAAAACGCAGTCAACTGCCAACAATTGCAGATAAGTGGAGAAAAGTAGTGTCTTGGCAAACGGCAACTAAGAGTGAGCCCACACATGCCACAGGCTTCTTAGGTAATGGCAGTTACAACCACCATCAGCGTGCCTAACTTGTTGATTTGTCTCATTGATTGTCAGCAAGCGAAGATACTTCCTATAAGTGGCAAAACAAAGATGGTTGCTGGGACGCTTCACAAATGATGAAAAAACCGAAGCAGAGCCAACTTACTCCTGGAACGGACTCAGAGGTGGCTCTGGTCAATGACTATCTTGAAGGAAGAAGATGCAGGCACCATTCTCAACTCAGCCAGGTGAGTCAGACCCAGCCTGACAGCGATACTACTGACTATGACAGTGAAGAATCTGACTTGGGAGCATCCTCGTGGAAGGAGAGTGAAAGTGAACACCCACCACCAGCCGGTACAAAGAGAAAAATAGCTCAGAGGCAACAGAGCATGGAAAGTTGCCGAATCAGGGAAAGGCCCTGCCTCTACTGCAAAGCCAGGAGAACCCATGAATGGTTGGCCCGCCATTTCCTTCAAAACACTTCAGTAACAGCCCCGATGAAGGGAGATGTTCAAGAGGAAGATTCTGTACCTGACATTAACACAAGATTCAGTAAATTTTGAATTTTATCAAGTCCTTGCCTTCTTTGAAGCCAAGTGAAAGGGATAAATAAAACACGAAAAATCACCGAAGCTTTAGGTGAGGAGGCTTTTTAACAACAAGCGCCATTAACAACAAAAACCAAAAATACTTGGAGCCCAAGAGGTAAAATTTCAAATAAGTTTTTTGTCCCAAAACAGGCCAGCGAATTTGTTTATGGTGCCGTTGGAACATCAAAGATCTGTATCTACTACTGAAAAGAGAACAAGACGGATATCTCCTCCCCTGAGTTTATGTGTTTCGTGTATGTCTATGACACCAAGAGGGAAGCTCTTTAAAAATATGTTCAGAAACCATTCACATGCGTATTCATCTGCGTGGGTGATCTGACTGAATGAGTTAGGCGAAGTTGGTTAGAACAGAATTGGCCGATACTCTCCGGGTCCGTATTTCCAGGCGACTGCCTCTACTTAAGCAGTAGTGCTGCCCATGTGTCAGTGAGAGGCTGGTGAGCAGAAGGAGCTCAAGAACCTGGGATAAGATCTCTGATTTCTAGAGTGGACCAAGGAGGGAAGGCAGACCCAGAGGGGCAGCTGAGCCATGGGCTGTCTATCGTTATTGTCCAAAGGGCATGGCAAATGTTAAAGAAAAAATTATTCTGACACTTGTTAAAATGGTAAGGAAGACTTTATTCAAGCCTCTTGTAATAGGGGTCAAATCTATTGCCACAGTGGGGAGAGATCAAGCTCAACTCCAAATACAGCAAGGACAAGCAGTGATTTATAGCCAGGAGCAGGGTAAGGGGGTCAATGGATGGAAAATTACTAGGGGGAAACATCAAGGCTAGGGAGATTCCTGTTAGACTGACCTAATAGGATTCTAGGTAAAGGCAGGCCAAGAACTTATCCATCAAGATGGAGGATGAGGAACTTGATCAGATGTCAAGGGTGATCAGATCTCAAGGCCAAGGGTGGGGTGGGGGGACTCTTACTACACTTACTTAGCGGTATTCTTGCTGAAATTCGGCTTGGCAGGTCAAAGATGTGATGAACACCAGGGCTGAGATCTGCTCAAGAAGAGGGCTCAGAGGAGCCTGGCTTAAAGTTTGGACTTTGTTACAATTTAGCTGGAACCTAGACTTAGTTGGGGCTGGGTTTTCCAGTTAGGTGAGGACCCCAGCACTGGGGAAGTCAGTAGGCCTGGGCAGCAGGTGGCCATTCTGGAGATCATTCTGCAGATAACGGCAGAACCCCAGCTGGGATATAAAACGAAATCCAGACCCCAGAGAAGAGGATGGGCCCGGATAAGATAAGCAGCAGAGACTCTGGTCACTGAGCTAAAGTTCAAAGAAAGGCTTTAGGTCTTAGGGGAGTACTTAAGTACTGAAGTCCTACGTATGGTAAAGACGGCAACATAATACTGAGGACTGAGCCTTTTATGGCGGAGAGATCACAGAGCTCTGACTCTGGGCTCATGAGTCACTCTGATAATAGCAGCTTCCTTAACCGATTACAACAGAGAGACCAGGAGGGCACTGTGGGAGCCCCAACCACTGGAACTAGGCCACTGGAGTCTAGGACGTGGGGACCGTTTCTGAACTTATTTGCAGAGACAGTCTTAGTCAGAATGCCTTAGGATTGACACAGGTCTGAGGCTGTGAGCGAAAGGCAGGACGACTTCAAGATTCAGCTCAAGCATCAACCTTTTCCATGTGGACTTCCTGTACTTCTCAACACCCCCTCCCCTGTGTTCCTGCAGGCAGACTCACTAGGCCCTCCCTAGTGCTCCAGCATACCTTGAAAAGTCCTCCATCTCAGCGCCCTTAACATTTTGATGAATGTGTTGTGTGTGTGTGTGTGTGTGTGTGTGTGTGTGAAAGTAGGTTTACAGTTCATATGCAAAAAACATGCAGGTTATGATTATTGTTAACTCTGTGTTTCGTGTACTTACAACCATAAACCTACTTTTGCCCACGCCTGAATAAGTGTATGTGTGTGTGTATATTCCATGATTTGTCACCTTTGTATCTTTGTGACCCAGCACAGTGCCAGACAACATGACAGATAAATGATGCGATTAAGTCAATATACAAAGGAATACGCGAATTCGAAAGGGTGGAGCTGGGGAAAGCGGAAGAGACAGAGAAAGCGGGGCAGGGGCCAGTATCTACAACTTAGTGAATAATCATGGTATTTCCAACTCGGTATGATCAAGATCTTGTTTTGTTTATTTAAGTAGCACCAAAACAAAACACACACACACACAACAAGCTCAAAATATACTAGTAAGCTGCAGAGGCAAGATTTAGACCCAAGTCTTCTGGCTTCAGAGTGTCTTCTCTTAATTACTGTGATTTTACCCAATATTCTCTGAAGATAGAAGATCCTGATTTTAAGGGAAGTTAATCACCACCTCCTACACAGCTGTAAGTGATGTCTAAGCAGATATAATCTCACCAGGAAAGAATGACTATTTTCTAGATAACGGAGTAAGGGCACATGCCCCAAATGTTTTGCTTGTGGATTTGGAATACAAAGCAATGACATTATTTTCTGAAGAGTCATTGATATCAAAGACCGTTACTACTAGCGGTCTTATCCATGTAGCTGGGACGGATTAGAGTTAGTGGGTAGAAGC
The DNA here is from genome assembly GCA_007922815.1 of Macrotus californicus. Taxonomy (NCBI): domain Eukaryota; kingdom Metazoa; phylum Chordata; class Mammalia; order Chiroptera; family Phyllostomidae; genus Macrotus; species Macrotus californicus. The sequence goes on from VMDR010022150.1 coordinate 5,617, forward strand.
TAGCTGCCGATAGGAAGAAGGAATTAGGGTTGAGTTAAACCAGGGGCTGTAAATAGGAGGGGATTAACTGGGATAACCTGTGAGTACACTAAACCAAAAACAGAGGTCAAACAAAGCTGGGAAGACATTCAAAACCAAGGAAAGAAATGCGTTGGATCAAAGGAATAAGACAAGGACACGGTGGGATGAGAAGAAGACGCGTAGCCAGGCATGTTGGAATGGGATCAGGGAGCCCGGCCCAGAACCGGTGAGCTGGGACAGCTCACGAAACCAGGGCAGTGAACTCCAGTCGTGCTGGACGTTGCTTGTACGCAGAGTCTGGTATGAGCGGTCCAAGTGCGGTCCCCGAGCTGCACGACAGTCTCCTCTTCAGTCTCTCTGTGGCTAAATGGGATAAACTAGGCTGCCTCTGGCTGTGACCTGTTTGGGTGGCATGGAATTCTTGGGCCTGCCTTCTAGCTGTGGCCCTTCCGTGCAGCTAACTGTTCAGAATCAATGTCCAGCTACATCAAGCATTACGATTCTTGTTAGGAACTGCCACGCAAGGGACTAAGGGATGCAGGGAAAGGCCCGACTGAGATGGATGTGGCGGAGAATGAGAGTATACACATAGTGGGTGTTCGCAGGGGGTTGAAGGAGCTGGGAACTCTGGCTCCAGGGCAGATGGTCTCAAAGTCTGAACCGGTAACCTCCCTGGACACCAGGGTGGTGTGGTTTTGGTGGGAAGAGAGATGAGCTGGTAGGTAAGATCTAAATAATACTGACAACAGTAACATTTAGAGAGTGCTTGCCATATGCCAGGCACTGAGGTAAGAATTTTATACAGATTATTTATCCTTTGCGAGCCTGAAGAATAGGTATTTTCCCAATTTTATGGATAATGAAACTGAGGCTTAGGAAATTAAGTGATATACCCAAGGTTATACAGCTGGTGAGTGTGGGGGAGCTGGGTCTTGTCCGACCACAAACATGCTGCCTTTACCACAAGGATAATACATTGTCAACGTTCTCAAAGGAGGATGATTAGATTAGAACTTGGGAGAACAATATCTACTACCAAACTGAGTCCAAAGCGAACAGAGGCCTGTTAGTGGAAAACGGAGCAAAGAATCAGAAACCGAGCAGAGATGAGAGCGGTCAAGTGAAGCTGGAGAGGGTTCACCCTGCCGGGTGCGGAGCTGCACAGCCTGCGGCAGCCTCCTCTGAGTGGGTGAGCCCACCCAGCTTCTGGGGAGAGCAGGCAGAAGAAAGTCAGGGTGGTCTTCGGAAAAAAAGGGGGGAAATAGAAAATTAGCTGGGAGGGTTGGTGAGGGTGAGAACGTACTTTGCACTGATTGTCAAGGGACAAGAGGCTGGAGTGACAAGATCGGCCAGGCTGGTGCCCAAGGGTTTGAGAGAAGAACAGGGAGAGGGCACCACGAAGAAAACCGACCGCAAGCACAGCTCTTTCCCACAGCCACCCCTTTCTCCCAGAAGGAGTACTGTCTCCCCACGGGTTCTAGAGCAGTGTTTTCAAAACAGCCACCCATTAGTAGATTGTGAAATCAACTAGTAGGTTGCAACTAGCACTTATTAGAAAATAAGTAGAAAATAACAGAGCATTGCACATAATAAGGGTAAGTACTGTTTTTGTTTCAGTGTGTGTGTGTGGACTCAGTTGCAATACGAAATGTGCTTCTTACTGTGTAAGATTAAAAAATAAAAAAGGAAAGAAAAAGCCAGCGGTCTGGAGCTTTCTTTGTAGATTTTGGGCATTAACCAGCTATTCCACAGGGTGAGCGAAGGCCATTGTCATTCTATGCGTTCCTGATTATTGTATGCTGGTAATTAGTAAAGCTTCAACCACAATATAGGAAGGACCAACTGTCTAGATGAGTGAAAAGCCTGAATTAAATTCTACTACTTTAAAAGAACTTACGGTTTATTATTTCTAAGTAGAGTAAGTGGAAGCCAGCTAACCAACTGTTGCCTGGTACACAGGGGTGGGTTTAGTCTTGGTGAATAGACAAGAGTAATTTGTAATTGACATTTCAAAGAAGCCTTAGAAATAGGCCAGCCTTTGTTTAAATCATAATTACCCTGTTTGTATGTAAAAGGATACTTCTAAAGCTTTTCAAAACAACTGGTTCTTTTAAGTAGATAATTATTCCCCTCCAATCTTGTTTATACGATTGGAAACTTGACTGAACTCTCTGTGTTTTCCTAGATAGTACAAAGGTTAACTTCAGCCAGCCCTTCCTCAAATTATCACAAATTCCCAATTAGTGAATTCTAAACAGGGTTTCCCTGTAACAATATACTGGAGACTTGTATGATGTGTTCTTTATTGCTTTGAATAACATCTGACAAGTTTCCAAGTACCAGGCCACCTGGATATTCTCTGTCTGTCAGGAACATGTGGTCACAGAGGTACACGGGAGGGCAAAGGCACAAACAGGCAGGCGTGGGGAAGGAGACAAAGGGAGAAAATGCTTTTTTTGTGTGTGCTGATTACATATCAACAATATTAGATTGTAGTCACTTTCGTGGTGTAAAAAAGAGCTGCACTTTTAATCTAAGTTTAACAAAGGTACAGATGAAAATAGAAAACTGAAATTTCTAAAAAAAAAAAACCAAAACGTACAATAAAGATTAAAAGAGTGATGTGAAAAAAAAAGAAAACAATTTTTTTTTTGTATGTCAACTGGAAGTTATTAGGCCTAGAGAAGTTGGCCAAGGAGAGGCGTATTGTGAGAAAATATATACTTGTCCTTTTTGGAATAACTTATTTCTCATTGCAAATTTCCACTCTGCACAAAAGGAAATGCATAATATACTTTAAAAAAAACCAAAAAGCAGAAATCCTATAATCCCAGGCAATACTGTTTTCCTGCCCTTATCTTTTTTTCCATCTCTAGAGCTTGGCCTCTTTCACTGGCGGTCCCTCAAGCTGCCCTGTCACCGGGGTCTGTTGTCCACAGTTGTCTTTGTTTATTAGGGCCCTCTCTCACCAAGAAGTTTCACGTGTTCAAAATCTTGATTTAGCAGTGAGAACATCAGGCAGGGAGCCAGCTCTGCTACTAATTAGTATAAATCAAAATGGGGAGATAAAAACCAGGTCCCAGCGGAGGGGTCTGCAGCCAGGGTTAGTAAGACTGACTGGCAGGCCAGAGTTAAGCAAGAGACAAAGGGACTTGGAGAAATGCCACTTAGGGCCAGAGTCTTTTTGTCTCTCCTCTGATTTGCACCCCTTCAGAAGCGGAAAGGGTCTGTGGCAGCCTCCTTGGATTGTTTTCCTTCTATTCTAGCAGACTTTCATTTTTGTTCCATTGCTCCACCCCCGGAAAGACTTAGAATTAGGTCCTGATTGGTCAAAGCCTGCCATGGCAGCGCTGTTGTGTCAATGAGTGGTTTATGCACGGGTTCATGATCTAATTCTGGAAAGGGTAGTTTGCTGCTGCAGCCATTCTGAGAAAAGCTTCTTCGGTCTTAAAGACGTGCGCAAGGAAGAAATGGTCCCTTTTTGTGTGTGTGGATAATGTCAAGTCTACACGCGATGACTGCCACCATGACAGCCACACGTATCCTGACGGCACTACTCTGACCATGTCAGAGTGAGGAGGTACACAAGGCTAAGTACGGAGCAGCTGAATGAACAAATCTGGAACCATTGTGCAGCCAGTCTAGGATCTTAGTCCTCTTCTTCTCTTCTCTAGTTTTTGAAGTAGCTCCTTTTACCTGGAAGGCACTCTTAACGCTTCAGGTGTTAATTACAGAATACAATGCCCCTACTTTGATGGGGCCTGTGGCTTTGTCCACAGGGGTGATAGTGAGAGCCATGACTAGCTGAGGAAAGGTCTTTAAAAATGTCGTGGACCATTTTTGGGTCGACCACCTTACTGCTCTTTTCGGGAGCCTCTTATTCCACAAGTCCCGTGAATGTGGGTACAACCGTGATCCTGCCAAGTGGCATGGGAAGCCCGTCCAGACACACTTCAGTAGGACTTTCTTCTCATCGAAGTGCCTTCCTGAGAGTTTGGAACGGTGACCGGGAAAGAGATCAGCCTCTTTAGGTGACTGGACTTAGAGCAGGTTTTCAGGGTCCACATTTCCTTCCATGTAGACGGGGAACCCCAAGAAAGCAGGTTGGGCCTGAAAGAAAAGAATGAAATGAACGGAGAAGGACAGAGAGAAGTGATGGGAAGTCTGATGGTTGTCAAGTCCCTGGTTCCAGTTCCTTCCTAAGGCCCATCTGTTTACCCACTCAAAGGGGTCATGACACTGCACTAACAGATTCTTTTTTAAAAAATGTATTGATTGATTGTAGAGAGAGAAGAAGAGAGAGAGAGAGAGAGAAACATGAATTTGTTGTGTTTCACCCATTTAATGTGCACTCATGGGTTGATTCCTCCATGTGTCCCGACCAGGGATCGAACCTGAAACCGTGGCATATCAGGACGATGCTCCATCCAACTGAGCCGCCCGGCCAGGGCTCGTTAGCAGATTCTTATAATAAGTTTCTCTTTGTTCTTATGCTTGCTCAAATGGGTTCCTATTATTGGAAACCAAATGGATTCTTAAAACAGTGGTGTGTTGGTAAATGTTTAACAATCAGCTCTGATTGTTAAAAGCCCTGATTTTATTGCACTTGCTGATTTCCATGATATAAATACTCCCACTATTGCTTATTTCAAGCTACCGAAGCGACTTGACTGAATGTGGAGCTGGGAAGAGATGAGCACATTGGCTCTGGAGAGCTGGTCTGAGATGGCGCCAGCTCACCACTCCCTAAAGAAGACAACACGTAGCACGCTTCTCAGAGAACCTGTAAACTATATAGGAGATGCGGGGCCATATACTGATGGCCGCCAAGCTGGGAATTCTGGTATTAAAAGTTTTTTAGTTAATTTAAAATGTGCTGAGTCTTGGGGCTCAGGGAGTAGAGAAAGTAGGATTAAGTTTTTAAGTAATATTGAAATAATACTTTTTTTCAGTATGATAATGATTCAGGTGTGTTGGGACGAGGTGGAAGGTAGGGGGCTTGGACTGAGGAAAGGAAAGGGGCTGGTAAGGTGTGGGCCAAGGTGACCTGTGTGAGGGCAGGGTCCAGGCCTTGACAGAAAGGAGGATGTCGCCTTCTGCCAGTCTGGAGGGGCTTTCTCAGGGGTGAGAAGCCAAGGCGACCTGGTATTCTAGGTTACCACACCAACAAAGGGCTACGTTTGGTCATTTGGCCACCTCCTGTAAAATCTCCTGACCTGCTCTGCTTTGGTCTGAAGTTCCTTTAAAAAGGGGAAAACCTTGTATTGCACAATTAAAGATAAGAAGGCATAAAATGCATATGCAGGGTTGAAGTAATACTTTAATTGTGAATGAGTTCAAATAATCAGTAAGAGTACATCTGGCATCAGAGCCATCCCTCCTTTGATGAGAGGAAGTTGGGAGGGGTGGAGAAAGGTAGTATCAGGACTTTAAGAAGGCCCCTTCCAGCCTAGCCACCTTCCCACATTTGATTCTTCTGCCTGGAAAGCCAGTCACAAAATCTTTGTGTGTGTGTTTTAAGATTTTATTTAGTGAGAGGGGAAGGGAGGGAGAAAGAGAGGGAGAGAAATATTGAATGCTTGACTCTTGAATGCCCCCAGTTGGGGACCTGGTTTGCAACCCAGACATGTGTCCTGACCTTGGAATGAATTGAACTGGTGACATTTCATTTTGTGGGAGGACGCCCAACCCACTGAGCCACACCAGTTAGGGCAAACCAGTCACTAAATCTTTAAATACTGGCCTCTTCACAGTATGGATGGACCTGGAGAACATTATGCTAAGTGAAATAAGCCAGTCAGAGAAAGACAAATACCATATGATTTCACTCATATGTGGAATTTAATGAACAAACTGAGCTAACAAGCAAAACAGAGACAGACTCATAGATGGAGAGCAGATGACAGTGAGTGTGGTGGCGGGGACGTTAGGGGATGGAGGGATTGAGCAAAAAGAAAAAAGGACTCATGGACATGGACAAGAGTGTGGTGATTGCTGGGGGGAGGGAGAGGGGTATAAGGAGACTAAATGGTAATAGAAAAAATACAATAAAGATGAAATAAAACAATAAAGTTAAAAAAAATAAATATTGGACTCTTCGAGTGTTGAACCTCTTCTCAATTTTAAGACTAGTCTCAAAGATCACCCCTTCACCTTTCCTGGGGCTCTCCCGGGAAAGCTGGCTTCCCACAGCGGAGCCCCCTGTTGGAGTCCTGATCACACCTCACCGGAATGCACCCCAGTTTTTCTTCTCCTGTGTTTGATGTTCAAATATAACTGAAATTTTTGGACACTGGGCACTGACACTCCTCAATTCCCAGAACTTGCACTTTTGTACATAAGCTCATGAATGAATTTTCCAAACAACTGCATTGTTTCATTTTATTGGCATCAATATTTTTGTGCATCAGTGTTTATACATCTATTTGAATATTTAGTCCTTGACGTTTGTGCATGGAAAAGTGAATGTGTTGATGTTAGGGATAAGAAGACTAGATTTTCATAAATTTAGTGCTGTTGAGACAAAGCTGGAAATCATTAGACATGTTGGAAGGGGTGCACTTTAGCATCGATCACATATTTGGACTTATGCCTGTTGACTCTGTTCATTTGTGGGGAAAAAAAGATAAAAATTAAGGAACACATACAAAATGTTGAAAAATATATTCCTGAAAAATATATCTGAAAGGTGATGTGAACTAATTCCTTTTTATAAATATTAATTCCAGATGAAACAAGATTGAAAGATAAAACAAGAAAACCGTGAAAGTACCAGAAAAAAGCACTAGTAAAGAGTTTCCGAATCTCAAAGTATGAAAGACTTGTCCAAGCAAAATATAAGTAAAACCCAGACACCTTAAAGGAAAAGACTGATACTTGTACTGCATAAAATATTGAAACCAAGAAAGAGAGAGAAGGAGAGGGGACAGAGGGAGAGGGACAGACTCAGTAAACAAAGTGAAAAGACAAAGGCAAATGGGGAAAAACTTTGGAACACAAAATTAGGGCAAGCCCTAATACTCCCTAATATATAAGGAGTTTTAAAGTAAGACAAAGCCAAACAAATTAGTAGAAAAATAGTCAGAATATAGGAATAGAAAGTTCACAGACGAGGAATTCCAAATGACCAATAATAAATACATAAAAAGATGCTCAACTTCACAAATAATTAAAGAAATACAAAATAGACAGTGAAATATTTTTCTTATTTTTAGATTGGCATAGGTCCAGTATTTCATGATGCCAATATGGGGAAGGTATAGGAATCAGACCCTTTCAAAGCAATGTTTGTGGGAAAGAAAACTGGTATAATTTCTTTGGAGGGCAACCTGAGAATATTAAAATTGCTTATACTTTGTGACCTAGCAATTCCAATATTAAGAATTCCAACAGAAATATCCTTTCAGGTGTACAAAAAATGTATAGATATGTATTTATGGACATTATTCATTGAAGTACTGTATCTGCTTAGGTTATCAGGTTCCTAGAATCTGCTTTCTAAAATGACATTTTTATTGTGTTGTTTTCTGATTAGAAGTACCCATGTGCATTGTGAGAAATTTAAATGACAGCTATATTCAAATAGAAAGGAATAGGTTCTGGTCAAGATGTAGGCATAAGGAGAAACCCTTCACTTCCTTACACAACCAAAAGGAGGATAACAACCAATCTAAAAAGAATAAACAACCAGAAGTGCCAGAAAATCAAACTGCATGGAACTCTGACAACCAAGGAATTAAAGAAACAGTCAACCAGACCAACCAGACCAGTAGGATGGGAGGATGGAGAGAACTCGAGGCTGTGTGGGTGGGGCTGGCTGAATGGGAAACTCAGACTCAGGGCTGATGGTGGACTATGGTGGGGGGCTGCAACAGTGGGAGAAACTCCCAGTCTCACAGGAGAATTCATTGGAAAGTGGGGTCAGAACACAGTGAGTGTGGTATTGTTGCCTCTCTAACTCCTCCCCCACAGGCAGGGCCACAACGCAGCAAAGAGGGTTGCCCTGCCCTGGTGAACACCTAAGACTCACCCCTCACAATGTAACAGGTGCACTGAGACAAAGAAATGTGGCCCAAATAAAAGAACAGATCAAAACTTCAGAAAAAGAGCTAAGCACGAAGAGATAGCCGACCTATCAGATGCAGAGTTCAAAACAGCGGTAATCAAGATGCTCACAGAATTGATTGAACTTGGTTGCAAAATGAAGGAAGAAATGAAGGCTATACAAAGTGAAATGAAGGAAAATATACAGGGAGCCAACAGTGAAGGAAGGGAAACTTGGACTCAAATCAATGATTTGGAACAAAAGGAAGAAATAAACATCCAACTGGAACAGAATGAAGAAATAAGAATTCAAAAAAATGAGAGGCTTAAGAACCTCCAGGACAGCTTTAAACATTCCAACATCTGAATCATAGGGGTGCCAGAAAGAGAAGAGGAAGAGAAAGAAATTGAAAACTTATTTGAATAAATAATGAAGAAAAAGTTCCACAATCTGGCAAAAGAAATAGACTTCCAGGATGTCCAGGAAGCCCAGAGAGTCCCAAAGAAATTGGATCCAAGGAAGAACACACCAAGACACATCATAATTAAGTTACTCAAGATTAAAGATAAGAAAAAAATCTTAAAAGCAGCAAGAGGAAAGGAGAGACTTACAAAGGAGTATCCATAAAGCTGTCAGCTGATTTCTCAAAAGAAAGCTTGCAGGCAAGAAGGGGTTGGAAAGAAGTATTCCAATTCATGAAAGGCAAGGACCTACATCCAAGATGACTCTATCCAGCAAAGCTATCATTTAGAATGGAAGGGCAGATAAAGTGCTTCTCAGATAAGGTCAAGTTAAAGGAGTTCATAATTATTAAGCCCTTATTATGTGAAATGTTAAAGTGACTTACCTAAGAAATAGAAGAAGATAAAAAACTATGAACAGTAAAATGACAACAAACTCATAACTATCAACAACTGAACCTAAAAAACAAAAACAAAAACTAAGCAAACAACTAGAACAGGAACAGAATCACAGAAATGGAGATCACATGGAGAGTTATCAGTGGAGAGGGGAAGAGGGAGGATTGGGGGAGGGGAAATGTACAGAGAATAAGAAACATAAATGGTAGGTACAAAATAGACAGGGGGAGGTTAAGAAAAGTATAGGAAATGGAGAAGCCAAAGAACTTCTATGTATGACCCATGGACATGAGCTAAGGGTGGGGGAGGAATGCTGGAGGGTGGGCAGGTGCAGGCTGGAGGGGAATAAAGGGAAGAAAAAAATGGGACAATTGTAATAGCATAATCAATAAAATATACTTAAAAAATAAAAATATTTAAAAGATCCAGTCAGAAATGAAGCATACACTAGTTGAAATAAAGAACAATTTACAGGGAAACAACAGTAAGGTGGATGAAGCTGAGAATCAAATCAATGATTTGGGACATAAGGAAGAAGAAAACAGCCAACTACAACAACAAGAAGAAAACAAGAGTCCCCCAAAATGAGGATTGTATAAGCAGCCTCTGGGACAACTCTAAGAGGTCCAACATTCACATCATAGGGGTGCCAGAAGGAGAAGAGAAAGAGGAACAAATTGGAACTCTATTTGAAAAAATAATGAAAGAAAACTTCCCTAATTTGGTGAAGGAAATAGACATACAAGTCCAGGAAGAACAGTGAGTGCCAAACAAGATGGATGGAAAGAGGCACACACCAAGACACATCATAATGAAAATGCCAAAAGTTAAAGATAAATACAGACTCTTAAAAGCAGCAAGAGAAAAGCAGTTAGTTACCTACAGGGGAGTTCCCTTAAGACTGTCAGCTGATTTCTCAAAAGAAACTTTGCAGGCTCGACAGGATTGGCAAGAAATATTCAAAGTCACAAAAAGCAGGGACCTACAGCCAAGACTGCTCTACCTAGTAAAGCTATCATTTAGAATCAAAGGGGAGATAAAGAGCTTCCCAGACAAGAAAACACTAAAGGAGTTCATCATCACTAAGCTGTTCTTATATTAAATGTTAAAGAAACTTATTTAGGAAAAAGAAGATCAAAACTATGAACAGTAAAATGGCAAAAAAAAAAAAATCTATCAACAACTGAATCTAAAAAGTAAACTAATCAAATAAGAACAGAGACAGAATCATGGATACAGAGAGCATTTTGATGATTGCCAGATGGGAGGGAGTGTGAGGAAATGGGTGAAGAGTGAGGGAATTAAGAAGTACAAATAAGTGTTACAGAATAGCCATGGGGATGCAAAGTACAGTACAGGTAATGGAGTAACCAAAGAACTTATACACATGACCCAAGGACATGGTGTGGGGATTGCCCGAGGGAGTGGGGGGTGCTAAGTAGAGGGAGTGAAGGGAGAAAAGTTGGGACAACTGTAATAGAATAATGCAATTAGAATAGAATTTAAAAATAAAAAATAATAAAAAATTAATGCTTTAGACTTTTGTATATATTTCTAAGAATCTAAATGTATGTTAGCAGAAGACTGTTTAGACATTACTTTTTTCCCTGTAGACCAGTGCTATCCAATAGAAATTTAATGCAAGCCACATATGAAATTTTGAATATTCTAGTAACTACATTAAAAATGTAGAATGAAGCAAGTGCAATCAATTTCAATAATATGTTTTATTAACCCAGATATATAAAATACTATCATTTTGACATGTAATGAATATAAAAATTATTAATGTGCTATTCTACATTCTAATTTTCATACTAAGTCTTTCAAACCTGGTGTGT
>VMDR010022151.1:0-16389 GCA_007922815.1 Macrotus californicus
CCAGTCTCTGGTATTTTGTTATATCAGCCCGAATGGACTAAGAAGGGGCTAGGATAGACTTTCTGAAATATCCCTTCTGGTGCCTAGTAATTCTAATCTGTGGCAAATTTAACTAAAATATTACTTAAAATAATTATACTTTATTTGTCTCAGGTTTCCAGGTGCCTAGCACAGAGCCAGCAAACCTAAGAGATGTGTAATATATATTTAAAAACAAATGAATGAATAATCATTTACAGGTATAAATGTATCCTAAGCATCATTAGAATTTTTCACAAAAGGAAGGAATTCTTCTATATGGTTGCTGTTTTTTTTGGCAATTAAAATGAAGTCAGAAGATAGCTTTTTTTAAAATTTTGAGTTTTATTCATATCAGCTATTATTCTTATATATGGCACTTAAATCATGAAATTAAAAATTTTAGAACATATTTATGCATTCTCTTAAGAAATACTAATAGTATCACTATATCTAGGGAAATCTTTATTTGTATCCTAAACAAACCCTTTCATAATTAGTCATAAATATTCATTTCACAAATATTCTCAAAGACAAAAAAGAAAGAGAGACAGAATCCTTGCCTTTAAAACTTCCATCTCTAGTGGTGATTCTAGATAATATTCAGCCCCAAAATTCTATCAGTCTACGGTTTTAGACATCATCATTTCCAGGCATATGCTCACATCAATAAATGAGGTTTTGGCATAAATAACTCCCAGAGCCACAAGGTGCTACATCTTTTAAACTCTTGCTGCACAGAAATAGTGCTAATTTTAGCATTACCCTAAACATAAACGTATTGGCCAATGAGAAAAAGATCTGTAGACTTATAAATAGCTTACTCCTCAGGAAATATTTTAAATAGAAAGTTCTAGCATTATCTTCCACGCATATTTTTATAGGATTAAATTGGAAGCTCTTTCAGAGTAGCAGTTTGCTTGCAGTGAAAAGATATGGTTCAACATTCTTGTTCTGTCACTTATGGGAAATAAGACATTGGCAAGTTATCTAAAGTCTCGGAACCCTAGTTTTCTTATCCAAATAAGGAGGAAAATAATAGCTAACTGGAGGGGTTATTATGAACATTAAATAAGATAACATTTGCATGGAGCACCTGCTTTGGTGCTCGGCACAGATGTCCTCTGTAAGGCCCCTTTCCCTTGATGGACTCTGCTTGTAGTGGCTGTAGTGTTAAAATCTTCAGCACACTGGAACCACTCAGCTTCTCTCAAAATATGACCCTTCATACTTAATCCATCACCAAAAGGGAGAGCACTTTGAGCTTGGTACAGCAGATTCAAAGATAAATAAAACAAAACAAAACAAAAAAAAACTTGTTCTTGATGAAAATTTCAGAGGAAAGACAAATAACGAGAAATGCCAACATGAGCCTGTGAGTGATTGAATGAGATAGTTTTGCTTTCTGCTGTCTGTAATAAGAACTCTTTTTCTAGAAATGACCCAAAGGGTTATGTGAATTCAGAGACAGGACTGACAACTGTGGACTCAGGAGGGGTTCAACAATGACTTCACTGAAACGGCAACAATGACTAGGATAGTCCAAGTCACTGAACAGTGCACGCATGCATGCTTGTAGGTGAGGGGGATTTGGAGAGGGGGTATGCTGTGAGGAGCATCTAGGCTGAAGAGCCAGCATGAGCAAAAAAGTAAAGGCACACAGAGCATGGCTTAGCGAAGGCAAATCATTCCTACATTAGCAAAGGTCAACTGATGAGCAACTGATGACTATAAGGGAAGACAACGAGACTGGAGAGGTCTGTGTGCCTGTATTATGATGTGCTGAGAAATACAGGATGCAGGTTTTGCTTTACAGTTGATGGGGCAACCAACACTGGCTTTGAGATGGAAATGGGTGGTGGTAACTAAGTCATATGGGCTCCTATTGGTTAGACACCTACTATGTATCATGGACTTCATTTTGTTGTTTTATATATTATTTTTTAGTCCTCACAACAAATTAGACATATCTTTTCAGGTGGGGAATCTGATGCTCTGAGAGTTTCAGTAACTTGCTGCTCAAAATTACACATTCCTAAATTGAGCAAATGGCATGAAAAGAGCAATAGGACATTTAAAATATTAATTTTAGAACAAACCATTAAGGAATGGAAATAAGATCAGAATGGAAATGAGGAAGTAGACTTGGGCAGTAATGTTGTAAAAGGAAAGGAGAGAGGGTAAAGTGGAGAGAGGGAATTTGTGTTCAAAGCAAGTCCATTCAAGATTTTTGGCAAGCCCTCTTGGTACAGGTGTATTCTGGAATGACTTAAGTTTGTTAATGATAAACAATGTTGCCTCTGGGTTTTAAAACTATTTTTTGGCTACACTACATGAGAGACAGTAGAGCATAATAATTAAGTGCTCAGGCTCTGAAACCAGGCTGTCTGGAATTGAATTTTCACCCCGTCTTCCTTAACCTTGGGCAGGTTATTTATCCTTTTTGGGCCCTAGTTTACCCATCTTTAAAAAAGGAGACAATATTGCCTATGTCACGGGTTGTTTAAGCATGAAATGAAGTATATGTGTATACAGAACTGTTTTGGTATAAAGGAGGGACTCAGCAAACATCAGCCAGCGTTGCTGTGTGCCTTTGCTCTTACTGACTAATCATTTATTTAAAAATCATCTACAGTGTGCCAAGCACTGGGCTTGTTTCCAGGGTTACAATGATGGATAACAGATGATTTCTGCCTTTAAACACATTTGATTTTTCCCATATTGTACTATGTGATTCAGCAGAAGGATGACTACATTTTGGATGAAGCACTGTCCTGGACTTTTTGGGCACCAGTCATTTAAAATCTCTATTTATAAAGTTGCTCATTTGTGTAAGCGCTAATACTTCCACTCCTCCTGCCCCCCTCCAATACTGCATTCAGGTATGTTCAGAGTTATCTCTTATGAAGGGCACTTCCCTTGGCCAACTAGGCAACATTATGAAATCAGCGAGACTATTTCAGTAGTTTCCTTGTGTTTACCTGTGCCAAACCTTCAGAAGTTCAATGTTTCCACTACTGTCTCAGGACTCTTTCTTGCTAATTCATTACACTTATGTGTGATGCAGTATCTATTACTGGTGGATGTATATCTCTTCCCAAGAGTATGTTTTTAAACACATAACTTCCTAAAGCCTTATTAATTTAAGCTGGAGAGAAATGTTAGTGATTAGAATTTTCAGTGCTGTACCAAACTATGGAAGGTGTATTCTGAGAACATCAGTTTTTCATTACATCTTAAACCACACCCTAAAGCTACTTGTCCCTGTCTCTTAATTTTAGGTTATGAAGGGGTCCAAGTAATTCTGCTCATAATGGCATTTTCACATTGTCTAAAGGATTCTCAATAAGGCATTGCAGGTTGAACATTAACATCGGTTGAACAGATGAAAATCGTCGGTAGGAGGGACGCCGTGTCCTTTTGAGTGTACCCACCATACATTAGAATGGACACAGGAGCAGTTATGATGACCTCTGAGGAAAGTTTGAAAAGAGAAAGGTCTACGCAAATAAACGAGAAGGACATGAAAATAGCAAGGCACTTACATTTGAAATAACCAAGTGAAGTGCCAGAATAATTAGATGAAAAGCCACTTCAATACCAAGGAAGCCTTTTAGCACTAGTGAGATGGCTGGGACACTGGTGAATTGTTTGCCTGTCAAAAAAGACAGACACTAACATCCTGACCACTTTGCTTTCCAATACGGTCAGACTTCATCATAGGAAATCAGCAGGCTCCAAGAAGCAAACCATTACTGAAAGAGAGAAGTTGGATCCATAATGAAATAGACCTGAAGCTGTAGATTTAAGAGTGAATGCAGGAATGAGTGATGCCCTAAGAAGAGGTACTTATAGTGTGCATACTGAAGTTCATCAAATATGAATATTAAAAAAGTAAAAATCATATTTGGTACGTATTTGAGCATTTAAAAGATCTCAATTTGATAAGATGGGAATATCAATAATGATTTTATTAAAAACAACAAATTAACACTGCAACACTGCATAGCTTAGAATGTCTTTAAATATATCAAGTTAAATTTTTTTCAGTGTAAAAACCCAACTTTACCTGTAACTTTAAATTTATTGCCTGAGAATCATTTATTTTCCTTGGGAGAAACAGGGAATCCCTGTTTATTTTCCTTCCAATGATTTTGAGAGAAATGAATGAAGTACTGATTGGCTGTTTAGGATCTAATCAAGAAAAGAGAAGACTGTAAATATTCAAAACTGAATTTAATCCAGTGAAATGCTTACACAGATGATGGAAGAATTGAAGAGCTAAATTGGGAATAGAGAATCAACCTGGAGATTAGCAACAGCAGGAAGACAAAGGCACTACTATTCACAAATCTCAAGGGACAAAGGAAAGAGGTGATATTACTGGAACTCAGAGTTCAAGGTCACTGGGGGAAGCTGGAGGCAGCGAAGGCTGGGTTTGGGGGCTGGAAAACCCCACCCACAGTGGTCACCTCCCATGGAACCAGCAGGGAAAGAGCAGGGCAAGGAATGGAGGTGAAGGTAAAAACAGGTACAGACTGGCACAACTGGAAAATAGAGAGCTAAATAAATCAGTCTCCTACTTTCATTCTCTCCTCCAGAGTCAGGTTACACCAGGAAAATTGATTTATTGATATTTTTAAAGGGTACTAAGTTTAGCGCCTGGGAACTACATTTAACCAGTATCTTGTAAATGAATGGAATCACCATTTCAGTTCCACATACAATCCCAATATACCAGATTTACACACCCTTAAGATTATGAGAGAATTATCCACTGTCATTTTGAAGTTAATTACAGTATAAAAGAGGCAACATTGTCTTTTGGATTAGATTTAGACAGTGATCAACGCTCTGTCAGTTGCATTGTTTTATTCAGAACTGGGAACAGAGGTATATTCTGATGTTCTGGAAATCACCATTGTTCGAAGTAGATAATAAAGGCCATGCTTTGAAAACTGGACTCGAGAGGAGGTGGAAAGACACAGTTTCCTCAATAAGACCCCCACTCAATTCCTCTATTCCTTTTTGTTCCGCTGTGAACTGACGATGGCATATTGCAGACTAATTGTCAAGTACCAATTTGCAGGCTCATGTCTTTTGGAGCATGGAAAGGTAATTATGGATGATGATGTAAAAAATACCCATCCATTTTATGGCCAGGCCAAACAAAGCTTAATGTGCACATGTGAGCACGTGTGTGTGCTTAATCGTACACAGCAACTTGGAAACTGCACCTAACCTCGACCGTGCCCTACTTTAATGTAAGCATTGTGAAATCTCCCCGTGGGCAGCCTATGAAATGTTAGCCTTTTCTCACATGTAGACTTGTTAATGATTAAACTGCCATTAGCACCATCCAATTTCCCTCCAGTTTATACCATTAAAACATGGTTTTATCTCATTTCGGCTTATTACTCTGCTATTAAAATTTTTAATATATTTAAAAAATCGGATGACCTTTTGCCTAGAATGAAGTATTATGGCATTTGCTTAATAGAAACCAGGAAGAGATGTCAGGGCCATCTCTGTATCCCACACCTCAGAGCTCATGTGTTCTTTGATGGTAAAAATTAAAAAATAAACAAAAGGCACAAAACAAAGTTTTTCTGTGTCTGGCACCTCACTGAATGCACAAAATGCTGATGGTATTTAACCCAATTTTCCTTCCGTGGAAGAAAAGAAACACTTCAAGGAGAAATAGACTATTGTCCATCTTAACTTCTTTGTCTCAGACACACTCACCTAAAATTCAGTGAAGAAACCGCATGAACTTTTCAAAACCATCTATTTTTTCTTTGAAATGGCAGTTGACTGTGGCATTTAAAGACTTCCCAAACACTGCATCCAGGGAGTGGCAAGTCCTATTTATCTGCAATGAGAAAACAGGTTTTTATTTAACCTAAGCCACGCATACTTGTCTGTTTATCACAGAAACAGGAATACGCCAGGACAGGCATATCTAGAGCACGTGGCATTTTACAAGTTGTCTTACACACAAAGAACTAGTGATGATTTGTAATACTCGACTTAGAGCCTTGGTTCACTATTAGAAATATTTAGAAATATTTAGAAATTCACTATTAGAAATATTTAGAAAAAGATATTTGTGCAAGAAGTCATTTTGCAGATGAGGATGGTGAGCCCCAGAGGTTGAAGTGATATGAAAGATTAAGCAGCTGGTTAGTAACAAGAGAGTGGCCTTGAATCATGGGCTCTAAACCTAGCTTGATGAAAAATCCAGGAACAGGAAAAGATGGAATCCTTCATGTATGCAAAGTAGGTAATTTTCTGGAATAATGTGTCACTGTAATTTCTGTGAAGGCTGAGAAAATGACAGCTGCATCAGTGTCCTACACCAGCATTTCCTCTACTGGCTTCAGCTTAAACAGTTGTGAGTGGACTACAACCTGAAATTATTTAATGACCCATATGATTTATTATGTTGTATAGTAATAACATAAACAGTAAATCATTGAGAAAATTGTTGGGGTTTCTTAACGAAGTTGAACAATTTTATAGCTTTTGCCGTCTGAAAGGAGTCACATTTGAGAACTTAAAGAGATTGGCTCTAGATTGCCCTCCCTGATGCTGAAGATGCCCTGTCCCTCTGACCCAGCTGCCCTGCTCCCCTCCTCCCATCAGCTAGTCTTTCTCCCTCCTGCCCTCCCCCTTTCCTTTTCACCAACATACAGGCTGGCTGTCACTATTCCAGGGGCTGGATGGCTAGAAGGAGCAGAAACTTGAAGCTTAGAAAACCCCATGTTAAGATGAAGGGAAAAATAGGGAGCAAGGGAGATCACAGGAAATAAAGGGGAGAAGGCATTTGGTGGCAGTGGGAGAGTGGACAGTGAAGGACAGGAGGAGCCTAGCTCTGCATCCTGGGTGAAGGGTAGAGGTGGCCTCTGATTCCAGTTCCACCCTGTACTCCCCCCGCCCCAACTGTTTTCTTTAGTGCAGGTTGTCTAAAATGATTACAATGATTATTTAGCACTCATAGTTTCAGACATCCCATGATTTTAGATTCAAAGAGAAAATTCTATTCGATAACTCACCCTGCCTCTAGTCCAAGTTCTCAGATATATTCCTTATGGCATAAGATTTACTTAACAGCAGATAAAAAAATTTTCATGACATTATTAACTCTTGTTTTGCCCTCTGAGAATCCAACTGTCTTTTCCTGTACTTAGATTCTAGGTACATACATGAATTTGGTATTTGTGAATTAAATGTATTGTTAGAACAGTAGTGCTTTCAGATAATTGTTTGTTTTCTAAACTACATGCTACTATTTTTTAAAATTAAGGTTCAGGTAAATTAGACATGCATCTGGGAATAAGTTATATATTAAAAACATTAACCCCCCCCTCATGAATGCAACTCTCCAAGCCATAGCATTAGAAAATAAATGGACATCTTATACATTCTAATACATGCTTTTATTTAAATGTAAATATATATAGTTTATACATATAGATAAACTTATATCCAACTATATCTGGCAATAAAGAGTCACTCAAGAAATCCTTTGGTAATGGCATGGGGACCTCTTAGGATGATGTCACTGCTAGTTGCTCCTCTACTTGGCAATTTTGGAAAGGATGTTTTGCATTCAATTTTTGCCCGGGTCCCTGGGTCATCCCAGACTGTGGGAGACTAGGAGGAATCTGAGACAAGGCTCAGACAGAGATGCTGTGTTAAAGTGCCCACTGGGTGGCTCAGCTTGTATACCTAAACTAGGATCTATGACCCCAGTAAAAATTACGACTTGGATTATATCCTCATTGTAAGCTGGCTTTAGTTTTTGCTATTTCTCCTCTAGCAAGAAGTGGCCCCTGTCCAGCCTGTTTCTTTCAGGCAGTGATCAAAAGCTGTTGTCTGGTCTGGAGGCAGCTCCATCCCTACCACTCTTGGCTTCTGTTCCCCGGAGCAGGCAGAACTGAATCATATCCATAATTCTTTTCACTCTCGAGCCTTCCAAACTGCCACTGAATTGAAGGCATCAATCCTACTCTCCTCTCTTGCTGCAGTCCACTGGACATTGCGAAGCAAAATTCTCATGTGAACATTGGGCAGAAATAGAAAATGATACCTTTCTCTCTTTAAATTCTTATTTAAATCCTCCATCAGTTATCACAACCTAGTTTGACTAAAGTGTGACTAGAAATTAAAATTTAGTGTCATGGAATAAAATGAAATACTGTCTCCCTTATCTAGCTTCCCAAAGAGCTTTCCATCAATGCCCAGTGGGAGTCAGGAGTCAATACCCTACCATGGAGTACCACAGGGGAAAGAAGAGTCTTATTAATTTGGAGTGCCATATTTTAGGCATATAGGTCAAAAAGATGTTGCAGGAGGCAGATTTTTGCTTAATAAAAAAAGCCCCTTAGACCACACAAAAATTGAATGGACCACCTAAGAAAGACTAATCTTCATACTAGTGGTATCAATTAAACAAAAGTGGGACAATCATTTGTCATGGTGGGATTTGGCCAAGCATGAGGATGGTGTAAGGGGTCACTCCAATTGAGATTCTATGAGAGTGAGCCAAATATTAGATTAGAGTGGAGTTAATATTCACATGTTTATTTATATTTAGGTCTTTACTGATATTCCCATCTAAAATAGCTCTCTCTTGCTCTCTACTGCTTGCCCTGATATGTTCTGCACGTCACTTCCACCATTTATTCATTGTCACTGCACATGAGAATACGAGCACCATGAAGGCAGGGACTTCATTCACTGTTTGTACCCCTCATGCTTAGAACAAATAGTAGGCTTGCAGTAATATTTATTGCATAAATAAATATATATTTATTACTTTACTTAAACATATTTCATCTAATTTCCTCTTTCTTACCCCTATGAGTTTGTACCATACTGAAAATAATTTCATCGCACTGAAAAAAATAAAGAACATGAGTAGGCATTTTTATCTACTTTCATTGTTATGTAAAAATAGGGTAGCCTCAATGTGAAGATGAAGTTCTTTACTTCTGTAGTTTCTTCTTCTCGTTTAGTTACGCTTGGGAGATTGCAGTGTCAGGGGTCTAGCTTACTAGGTTTCAGAGGTGAGGATGAAGACCACTTTTGTGAACCGGCTACAGACAGCGATGATCGTGGGTATGTGAAGGGTGAGCCAGAGAAATGCAAAGATTAAGAACCATGTTGCATTTATAAACATATGAAACTTGGTCTTTTCTGGGCTTGACATTATCTTTGGCATAAGTTGGAGCAGCTATTAAGGGAGTTTGGCTAAAAATGATGAAAATCACTTTAAAGGCAAGAATCACTTGTCCAAATAACTTGAATAGGTTCTGCTTTTTATGAGTGACACTTTGTGCCATATTCACAAATGGCATGCAAGGTTTTCATACCAGTGCCGAAGCTGAGTTCAGGATTCTGACTACCCCTCTTCTGCAAATTCAGCATCAGTCAGATCCTCAACAACAAAGAAGAGGTTGAAAGATGAAGAAAAACGACTTAGGTCTGTAAGCATCTTCTGAGGTCCCTGAAAGGTCCCTGAAACATCATCTGGTGTTACAGAAAGAGGACTGAACTAGGATCAGAAGCCTGGGTTTTATTTTGCTTTCTACCACTAACTAGTTGTGCAGGTATTTCTTATTAGTGAAATGAGTGTATTTGGTCTAGACCTATGGTTCTCAACCAGGGCTGATGTGCCCCCTCTCCCCCGGGACATTTGGCAATGTCTAGAAACATTTTCTGATTTGGAGGGAGGGTAGCGGCAACAGGCATCTAGTAGGTCGAGGTCAGTGATGCTGCTGGACCTGTAATGCACAGGACAGCCCCCCCCCCCAAAAAAAATAACTAACCAGCCCAAAATGACAGTAGTGCCTAGGCTAGAAACCTTGGTCTAGAAGGTTCACAGGTCCCATCCAGACCTCTGGGCTAATTCCTTTTCTGAAGCCTCTTCCAATTTCATATCACACATCAAACCCCTTCCTGCACCTCCCAGCTTTACTCTTAAGAGTTTCTCCTTCATACCTGGGCCTTGGTGTTTCCACATCACCCTCTGACGCCATTGTAGCAC
This sequence comes from Macrotus californicus, assembly GCA_007922815.1. Taxonomy (NCBI): domain Eukaryota; kingdom Metazoa; phylum Chordata; class Mammalia; order Chiroptera; family Phyllostomidae; genus Macrotus; species Macrotus californicus. The sequence continues at coordinate 10,070 of VMDR010022151.1, forward strand.
AGGTCATCATGTAAAATTGCCATGAATTTCTTCTTTCTCTGTGTGCAACTGCAGGGCAGAGACTGCCTTATTTCTTTATCTTTAATACATCATCTTTAATGATAAATAATAATCCTCACTAAATGTTTGTGTGGTTGATGGTGGGACAATTAGCAAAGGCGAAGCTCAACATTTTCTCACTTGCTTCCTACATAAAGTTGTGGTAGAAGCTCGTTCAGGTCACTTCACTAGACTATCAATTATTGGACTAAAATGTCAAAGTCACTTAGGAAGCTCCAACAAAATGGATTTGGGGTCATGGCCTTTGGACTAAATTCAGAATCACCCCAGACACAAGGATATTAGGTCAGAGTCAGGGAGAGGACAGCTGGAGATGGGACTGTCTGGATGCTTTCACGCTGGGGACAGAAGGCTCAGGGACACTTGTGTACCCTCTCTATTCCAAGAATTTGTTCTTGTTGACAAAGAATTCTGCCTGAGAACCAAGAAGGAGCCTTGGGAGTCTGTACATATTTCCTATGAAGGTCATAGTTTGTTACTTCAAGCTCCTGGGAGAAAGAGGCTGTGGCACTGGGACATTTTAGTTGTTCAGTCCCATGTGGTCCCTTCACAGAAGCGCATAATCGCAAAATCCGGCAGACCCCTCCCACCAGAAATTCTGGGCGCCAAGGGAGGTGCCCTTCAGATTGGCTGCATCTGCTCTATGCTACTCAGCCTCCTAATTTCTATGAAGTTTTTAAGTCTTCAGCCAAATAATCAGGCAAATTAATCTCAGAAGGAAATAAAGTACATCTGTAATTTCTTTCCACTAAATTATAGCCCAAGAATTGCAGAAAGATGATCGATACTTCACAATTCCACAAATTTAAGTACCTAGACAGGGAAAGTAGAGTCAGTGCCTGCCTCACTTGTTGGTCACCTACTTTAAGACTTCCTACCATAATAGGACTGTAAGAGAATATTCGAGCAAGTGAAAGATATTAGCTAAGTACTGCGTTTCACTCTTGACATTTCTAGTAGGGATAAAAAATCATACTCCATCACTAAGGTTAAAATAAGATAAAGCAGAGAGAATAATAACATTTGGACAAAATGACTGTCAGAAGGAATGGGAACATACACTGAGCCCTGGATGTAGAATTTTTTTACACCATAAAGCTAGAGGCCCACTGACATACAGAGACACTTAAAAAAATGTGGTGACTTGCCTGTTAATATCAGTTCAGTTGGGTATTCATTCAACTGTTTTACAGGTACTGAGAAGCAAGTGGGTGGTTTATAATGGATTTCTTCGCTCTGTTTTTTGCAGTGTTTTTTTTCCTCAGAGAGACTGCATTTGTGTCTCTTTCTGTTGTGTCTTACTATAAGCTTAAGACAGTTGCTCTACTGCAGATACTATTTGCATTTTTAATTAATTAATTAATTATTTTTATTCTCACCTAAGGAAATTTTTTTCATTGGTTTTAGAGAGAGGGGAAAGGAGAGAAACACCACTAATGCAAGAGAGATGCATCAATTGGTTGCCTCTTGTACACACCCAGACCTGGACTGTATGCACCTGGACCAGAGACAGAACTGCAACCCAGGTATGTGCCCTGAACAGGAATTAAACGTGCAACCCTTCACTGTGGGATAACCAACTGAGCCACCCCAGCCAGGGTGATAACACTTGCATTTTAAAAAGACATTTTCCTGCCCTGGCCGGGTGTGGCTCAGTGGATTGAACTCCAGCCTGTGAACCCAATGGTCACTGGTTTGATCCCCAGTCAGGGCACATGCCTGGGTTGCAGGCCAGGTCCCCAGTGTGGGGGTGTGCAAGACGCAACCACACATTGATGTTTCTCTCCCTCTCTCTCTCTCCCTACCCCTCTGTCTAAAAATAAATAAATAAAATCTTTTAAAAAATCCAGTGGATTAAAAACTAAAAGACATTTTCCCTTATGTTTAATGACTTGAGCTCACAAAGGAGTACAATCACTAAGAACGCACTGAGCACCCATCATTTTTTTCTTTTTTCAAAATAAGAAATGTTAAAAAATTAGCTATATATTAGTATTGATAAATAGGCAAGTTTAATAAAAAATGAATCAAGAGATCACTTGAAATTATAGAGACTTTTAAAATCAAAGCAACATTCCTTTTAGGAAGTGTGACAAATTCAATAAATGATAAAAAATAATAATATCATCCAAATTCCCCTATTCAGAGACAATTGTTATGAAGATTTTATATATTTACTTCCAATTATATATATACATACATGTTTATGTGCACACATATATACACACATAATCTTTAACGAAATTGAGGAATTATAAACTATAATAATTGTTTTAAGTTTTAAAAAATGCTTGTATCTATTATTGGTGGTCCATAAATGTTCAGCATAAACACTTCCTATTTTATAACTATAAGATTATTTTATCAAACTTGCTAATTAATGAATGCGACATATGGGCTAGCACTGTTGAAGGTCGGCATGGAAGGTGGAGACTCGGCGGAGTAGGTGGGAGCTGTGGACACCAGTACACCTGCTGGAAGAGGAAGCCCACCAACAAAGGAACTACCAACAGATAACAATGGAAGAAGGTGAAGGAGGGAGTGGAAGCCACACTAACCTCAACCCAGGACCGATCTGGAAATACAACTAAATGGTGGAGAAATTACCCAGAACAAACAACTGAACAAGAGTGAGAGAGAAGTCTCAAAACCTTGTACACACAGAAGAATCAGCTTCAACACAACCTGTCCACACCTGTACAGCAGAATACAAGACGTGGAGGAAAGAGTGACCCTCAGTTAACCAGCTGGAGGGAAGGATCCACAAAAGAAAGACCCAACAACAATCAAAACCCAAAGACATACAGAGAGCCAACATAAACTACAGCCCAAGACCAGCAAGCTCAGGAGATCAAGGAGACTGCACCACTGAATTTCACAGGTCTTCAATCACAGAAGTTCACACCAGAAACGCAGGTAGTTAGAACAGATCAATTTAAGAAGCAGAGGCTAACAAGAAGAGTCTCAAAAAAAATGGGCAGGCAAAGAAACAATCCTCAAATGAAAGGAAAGGAGGAAGCCTCAGAAAGAATGCTAAATGAAACAGAGGGAAGTCGACTATCAGATATTGAATTCAAAGCAATGGTTATCAGGAAGCTTAATGAGCTTACAGAGAATTACCAAAAACTACAGAGAAACTACAATGAACTCACTGCAAATTATATCAACATGAAAAAAAAGAAACTATCAACAAGGGCCAAGGGAAAATAAAGGATACAATTTCTGAACTGAAGAACACAGTAGAAGGAATCAAAAGCAGGCTAGATGAAGCAGAGGAGTGGATCAGCAAACCGGAGGACAAGGTAGAAAAAAACACCCAGAAGAACAAGAAAAGGAAAAGAGGCTCAGAAAGAAAAAAGAGGGGTTAAGGGAAATGTAGGACAACATGAAACATAACAATATCCGTATAATAGAGATACCAGAAGGAGAAGAAGAAGAGCAAGGGATAGAAAACCTGTTTGAAAAATTAATGATGGAAAACTTCCCTAATTTGATGAGAGAAAAAGTCACACAAATCCAGGAAACACAGAGAGTCCCAATCAAGAGGAAGCCAAAGAGGCCCACTTCAAGACACATCATAATTAAAATGGCAAAATTCCAAAACAAAGAGAGAATCTTAAAGGCAGCAAGGGAGAAACAGGAAATAACATACAAGGGAGCCCCAATAAGGCTAGAAGCTGACTTCTCAATGGAAATGCTCGAATGGCAAGAAATATTCCAAGTCATGAAAACCAGAGGCCTGCAACCAAGACTACTCTATCCAGCAAGGCTCTCAACCAAAATGGAAGGCCAAATAAGGAGCTTCCCAGACAAAAGAAGCCTCAAAGAATACACCTCCACCAAACCAGCTCTGCAAGAGATGCTAAAGGGAATGCTTTAAGAAAAGGAAGGAAAAGAGTAAGAGAGAGAGGAACACAGGTACAAAAAAATGGCAATGAATAAGTACCTGTCAATAATGACCTTAAATGTAAATGGATTAAATGCTCCAATCAAAAGACATAGAATAGCTGAATGGATAAGATAGCATGACCCACCCATGTGCTGCCTACAAGAGACCCACCTCAGGACAAAAGATCTACACAGACTGAAAGTGAAGGGCTAGAAACAAATTTTCAAAGCAAATGGACAGGAAAAAAAAGCAGGGGTAGCAATACTCATATCAGACAAAATAGACTTCAAAAAAAGGGCCAAAAAAGAGACCCAGAAGATCACTTCATAATACTCAAGGGAAGAATCCATCAAAAAGACATAAACATTGTAAATGTATATGCACCCAACATAGGAGCACCCAAATACATATAGAAAATCTTGGAGGACTTCAAGAAAGATATTGACAGCAACACAATTATAGTAGGGGATTTCAACACCCCACTGTCAAAAATGGGCAGATCTTCCAAACAAAATATCAACAAAAATATTGCAGCATTGAACAATGTCCTAGATCAAATGAACTTAACTGATATATATAGAGCCTTTCATCCCAAAGAATCAAAATACACATCTTTTCAAATGCACATGGAACATTTTCAAAGATAGACCACATGACAGGACACAAAACAAGCCTCAACAAATTCAAGAAAATTGAGATCATTTCAAGCATTTTCTCTGACCACAAGGGACTGAAACTAGAAACTAATCTCAAGGAAAAAACTCAAAAACACTCAAACTCATGGAGATTGAATAGCATGCTATTAAACAATGAATGGGTCAAAAATGAGATCAAAGAAGAAATAAAAAATTTTCTAGAAACAAATTAAAAAGGAACTCACAGTAGTCCAAAACTTATGGGACACAGTGGAGACAGTCCTGAGAGGGAAGTTCATAGCGATAGAGGCCTACCTAAAAAAAATAGAAACATTTCAAATAAACAACCTAACCCTACACCTACAAGAACTCGAAGAACAACAGCAAAGACAGCACAGAGCAAGTAGAAGGAAGCAAATAACCAAGATCAGAGCAGAATTAAATGACATAGAGACTAACAGCACAATTCTAAGGATCAATAAATCCAGGAGCTGGTTCTTTGAAAAGATAAACAAAATTGACAAGCCTTTAAGCAGGTTCATCAAGAAAAAAAGAGAGAGGACCCCAAAAAAACACAATCAGAAATAAAAGAGGAGAGATTACAACTGATACCACAGAAATACAAATGATTGTAAGAAATCACTGTGAAGAACTATATGCCAAGAAATTTGAAAACCTAAGTGAAATGGACAAATTTCTAGAAAAATATAGTCTTCCAAAACTCAATGAAAAAGAAGCAGAAAGCCTGAACAGACAAATAATAGCAGACAAAATTGAAGCAGTACTGATTGTCTATCAGAGAGATGCAAATTAAAACCACAATGAAATGTCACCCCACACCTGTCAGAATGACCATCATAAACAAAGCAACAAACAACAAGTGTTGGAGAGGATGTGGAAAAAAGGGAACCTAGCACTGTGGGTGGGATTACAGACTGGTACAACCACTATGGAAAACAGTATGGAATTTCCTTAAAAAACTAAAAATGGAATTGCCTTTTGACCCGGCAATTCCACTGCTGGGATTATATCCTAAGAGCCCTGAAACACTAATCCAAAAGAACCTATGCACCGCAATGTTCATAGCAGCACAATTTACAATAGCCAAGTGCTGGAAGCAACCTAAATGCCCATCAGTCAATGAGTGGATCAAAAAACTGTGGTACATTTACACAGTGGAATTCTATGCAGCGGAGAGAAAGAAGGAGATCCTACCCTTTGCAACAGCATGGATAGAACTAGAGAGCATTATGCTAAGTGAAATAAGCCAGGCAGTGAAAGACAAATAGCATATAATCTCACCTTTAACAGGAACCTAAGCAACAAAATGAACAAGCAAGCAAAATATAACTAAAGACACTGAAACTGAGAACAGGCTGACAGTGACCAGAGGGAAGAGGGGAGGGGATTATAGGGGAAAAGGGTGAAGGGTTTGCAGGAATAATTATAAGGGACACATGGACACATGGAATAACATGGTAGGGGGGGGATGGAAACAGGGGAGGGAGGTGAAAAGGGAGGGGGTGGTGGGGAGGGGTGAGGGGAAAAGGCAGAACACTGTACTTGAGCAACAATAAAATTAAAAAAAAGAATATGACATATGAAGACACGTGACATCCATAGCCATTGAAAGCTTCTTTAGTTCATTGACATACTTTATACATACTCACATTTACACAGAACACTTTTCTGCTACATCTCAGCGTCAGACAGTAGGTTATCATTTTATTTTATAG
>VMDR010022152.1:0-16381 GCA_007922815.1 Macrotus californicus
TCTTTATTTTGACTTATTGCTTTAATTTCAGAAAGTAGAGAGTTTAAGATTGAGCTATTCTGACAGGAAATGCATAGTAAAATGTCAGCTTCTTTAAATAAAAGTTTGGGGGGAAAATGCAGACAACTGTAATTAAACAACAATAAAGTAATAAAAATAAATATATAACAGTTTGGCGAATGAGTCGATATGCTCTGAAAATTATTGTTCTCTCTTCTAGAGATTATTTTATGTTCAGGTATTGAGCCATTTTTCAGAATATACCTTTTTAGTGGAAAACTAGGTATTCCCAAACTTTTCAACACATAAAAATAAGTTAAGAAAATCTAAAATTAATTCATTTTTTAATGTAATGGCAATGATGTATCATCAAATATATAAGTCACTCTTGACATGGTTCAACTTATAGAACTGAATAGAAAATTTGAACCAGTGAAATGTCTTACATTTGCAACTTTTCAAATGATATAGTGTCATAAAATAATAAGGTCTTGAGGAATAGGCCAATAGTATGTAATTGATATACCTCAGTGAAACAGAATAATTTAATTAATTAATTAATTTATTTACCTATTCATTCAACAAATACTTATTAAGTGCCTACTCTGGCCAGATACTGTTCTTGGTTCTGGGGATATAGCAGGGACCTAACAATGAAAGTCCTCAATTTCATGAAGGCTGTATTCAAGGTGGGAGGAAGGAGGCAGGAAATAAACATATAATGTAAATGAATGAAATAAATAAAAATAAACAAACAATATATGAAATTTTATAATTTTCACCTGCAGGAGTGAGAAGACCTTTCAGATACATGGACATTATGTCAGAGTCCTAAAAGAAGTGTGTAAATGAGAAATCCAGGGGAGATGGATTTTGGACAGGGAGAACGGTAAGGGCAAAGGCCCTGAGGCAAGACCTGCTTGATATGTTTAAGGAACAGAAAAGCGTGTGTGGTTGGAGCAGAGGAAGTGAAGACAAGAGTGTAGAATATGTGGCTAGATGAATAAAGAGGGGCTTTGTCTGTCATGTGTGGCCTGGAGGCCAGCATATAAACTTGGCTTTCACTCTGTGTGAGATGAAATGCTGCTGAAGGATTTTGAGAAAAAGAGGGATGTTACTTGATTTCAGTTTTAGCATATTGTGGGTGGCTCAATCATGTAAAAGATGCTTATTTATATTTTCTTATATAATCTAAATAAGCCCTGATTTATTTTTCTTTTGCTGCTGTAACAAATTACTACAAACTTGCTGGTGACTTAAGTCAACATAAATTTATGAACTTCAGTTCTGCAGTTAGAAGTCTGACATGAGTAAAATCAAAGTACTGGCATATCTGCATTTTTGTCTGGAGTCTGTAAGGGTATGCCTATTTCCTTGCCCTTTCCAGCATCTAGAGGTCACCCATAGTCCTCAGTGAGTCATACCCTTCCTCTGTGTTAAAAGCCAGACCATTTGCATCTTCCTGATCATTCTTCATATCTCCTCTGATTCTCTTCTTCTGCTTCCCTCTTCCTCTTTTAAGGACCCTTGTGATTACATTGGGTTCATCCAGATAATTCAGGGTATCTTCTCATCTCAAGATTATCACATTTACAAGGTCCCTTTGCCATATAACATAACATACTCAGAACTTTTGAGGATTGGGAAGTGGGTATCTTTGGGGTGGAGCTATTATTTTATCATAAAACCCAAGCATCATACCTTGCTAAGTACCCACAATCCCCACCCCGCTATGAACATTTATCCCTAATAGGGTGCAAATTTCAGCTATGGAGAAAATATTCTGAATCAGACTTTGAAATGCTGTTCCACATGGAAATCAATGAGCAGAAATTAAAAATTTCCACTTACAAACTTCATGGTTCAGAAATTTTCAGATTATATCCTAAACAGAAAGGATGTATTATGACCTTAAGCACATATTTAGAAGCAGAAGAGAATTTATTGATTCAAGAAAGAGGACAATGAAAATATTTATAACTGGAGAGAGGCTTGCAACCATCTTTAGAAATAGGCTCATGAAATAACTCAGAGTCAAGAAGGATCTTTGGATGGGGGAAAAAATAAAAAGAAAAAAGAAAGAAACATTAATTTTCTAGCACTTCAGTGCTAGAGGGCATCATCAGGCAGAAAGGTGTAGGTGTCAGCAGAAGGAAGCTGGGCCTGTGTGCCCTGAAATGATAACAACTGAGGGAGATGGGCAGGGCACTGAGAGTGTCTGATTCATTCCTCTGCCTAGATACATTACACCTTCTGTTAGGCTGGGATTGTCTGGGGTGGGAGAGAAGAAGCAAGTAGGAGCTTCTTATTCATCAATGTATAAGAGCATATATATATATATATATATATATATATTCTCTTACTATGAATGGCCATTGCAATGTTCTTTGGGTTTTGTTATACATTGTAAAAAAATGATCATATAACAATACCAGGCTAACCTTAACACTCAATAATTGCTTGACCAACTAAATTGGATCAGGGTTTTCACTTGGAAATGGAGAGGCCACAGGACCTGAATTGAGGGCATTGTCTTAATTTTTGCTTTTTCCAAAGAAGCTTTGAGAATCTAGACTTAACTCACCTTAACTAAAATCTCCACTGTAAAGTCCATCTGAAATTTAAGGGAAACAGAGAACAAATAAAAGAGGGGAAAAGAAGGAAAGAGAAAAACAGAGTCAAAGTAGGTCAGCCCAGTAGGGCATACAATGACTTTTGTCTCTGAAGGCATTGTGATTTTGAGCACTGAGTAATTTCATGACACTGCAGGGTTAGACAGAAGTTGTATGGAATAATGTCATTTAGGGAACTACATATTTACCCACTACTAAAACATCATAAATTGATGTAAAAAGAAATTCTACATTTCCCATGAGAGTGAATGGCAAATCTTAATTAATATAATGGCCAATAACCTAAATTGCTTATATATTTTTTTTAAATTACTTTATTGTTGTTCATTTACAGTTGTCTGCATTTTCCCCCCACTACTCCCCACCCCCCCACCCCAGCCAATCCCACCTCCTTCCCTTGCTCCCACCCTCCCCCTTGGTTATATCCATGTGTCCTTTATAGTGTTTCCTGGAAACCCTTCCCAGCACTGTTCCCTCCTCCTTCCCCTCTGGCCATTGTTAGATTGTTCTTAATTTCAATGTCTCTGGTTGTATTTTGTTTGCTGATTTCTTTTGTTGATTATGTTCCAGTTAAAGGTGAGATCATGTAGTATTTTTCCCCTACCGCCTGGCTGATTTCACTTAGGATAATGCTCTCTAGTTCCATCCATGCTGTTGCAAAGGGTAGGATCTCCTTCTTTCTCTCTGCTGTGTAGAATTCCATTGTATAAATGTACCATAGTTTTTTGATCCACTCATTGACTGATGGGCACTTAGGTTTCTTCCAGCACTTGGCTATTGCAAATTGTGCTGCTCTGAAAATTGGAGTGCATAAACTTATATCTTAAATACAGTGATCTGCTCCCCGACCTACTTCAGACAAAAAGTTTCTTATCAAGTAGCAGCTGACTTCTAGCTTCAGAGAAGATGATTTGCTCATGCAAGTGGTTACATGGCCAGTAAGATGCAGAACTAGGATCTAAGTCACAGACTGCTTGATTCCAAAGTCCATTACTTATGTAGTCTCTTTCCTCCTGGAACTATTGCTAACAGTTTGGTAAGAGTCTTCTCAAATTTTGAAATTCTGAAGACTTTAGCTTTTCCCAATTTTTATGCCAAAGGACTTCACATTGAATCATGAACTCATTCATCTCTATCATTTAAGAATACGTGATTTAGATCTAGCAAGTTTGGGGTTCAAATCTTGGCTCTACCTTTACTAGCTGTATCATTTAAGGCCATTGGACCTTTCTGTACCTTAGTTTTCTTATGTGCAACATGGAAGTAATAATAGTAGTACTCCTTACCTCAGAGCTGTTTGTGAGGATTTAATAAAAAAATTTATGTGAGTGTTCTATGAAAGGTCATTAATATTTTTATTATTCATTCAACAAATATGTGTTAGGTGCTCTTATTTAGTGTTCACAATAAATACATCCCTTACAGTTAAAGTTTGTGGTTTCCTGGGGAGTCACATACATGAAAGGCAATTATATAACACAACATCAAATGTCATGATGGGAACATGGAGACATTGCGAAGGAGTCAACCTAGGCAGCAGGGCAGGGCAGGCTTTCTGAAGGAAGTGGCATCTGAAAGACAACTGAATGATGGATAGAATTTTTGGATGCAAAAAAGTGTTTTAGTAACAATCTATATAATTGTCCATAGATGAACTGGATAAATGGAAAGGAGGAGAGTGTGAAGAAGAAAGAATGGAGAGATGAGGCCAGAGAAGTGGGCAGGGATTGGATCCAGCAAGACCAGAGATCTTTCCAAAGTTCAGTTTTAACCCAAGAAAGCTGCCTGATTTGATTCTCATTACTCTGAAGGCCCCTGCAATAGTCTTTGTTTTATTATACATTGCAAAAAATGGTTATATCAGATCATCTTAGTTTGGATTCTCTTGGAAGTAGAACCTAAGAGAAGGGTTTAAGTACAAGTACTATATTTGGCAGGTGATCCCAAGAAACACCAGCACAGGGATAAGGAAATGAGATGATGAGTGTAAGGCAACCAACGATGGGTGTGTTATCATGCATGTGAAAACTGAGGGCAACTGAGCTAACTCCCATTGGGGCCTCAGGGATCCAATGCAGACACACATCTTGAGTCTCCAAGTTACTCACACTGAAGGGTGGTTGGGGTTTTAACTACCAGGTCCCTGTGGGTCATCGGCTGAGGGCCACTTCCAGGGCCATGAACTCTTTGGCACTCACCCAAGCAGAGCTGTATATGCTTTCAGGAAGTAGCCTTCTGCACACAGAGGTGAGTATGGACTGAATGGGGTGGAGTACTGAGCACTGGATACACATTTATAATCAAATTTGAAAAAAAAAGAAAGAAAAAGGACAAGCCTGTCTGGAAACAGTTCTCCATGGTCTCTTGAATTCCTCGACATCTTGTGAGCCCGGGAACTGGTTGCCTGTGTTCTGGACTAGCTCTTTGAGAGTGTTTAAATAGGGATACAGGCAGTGCTTCTCTCTGTAAGAGTCCTCTGCTTACTATGTTCTAAAATGAAGCTCTTTTCTCCCTCCCGGCAAGGATCAGGCAGGCTTATGTTTCATTTAAAAAGATTTGGGTTCCCTAAGCTCAAGGCTTCTCAAATGTGATGCAAGCCCAGTGCACACATAGATCTACCAGGTCTACTCTGTGTCATTCCTGTGGGGCTTGAGGAGCAAGGGGAACCTATGTGAACATGAAGCTCATGCTGCTTGTTGTGCCAACAGTAATGAAGTCCCTTCTCTGAAATAGTCAGCTTGGGCTGCCATAACCAGGTAACATTGACTGAGTGGCTTAAACAACAGACATTGATTTTCTCCCAGTTCTGGAGGCTGCAACTCTGAGATCAGGGTATCAGCATGGTCAGTTTCTGGTGAAGGCTCTCTTTCTGGCCTTCTCCCTATGTTTTCATGTACAGAGAATGAGAGAGTGGGAGGCAGAGGTGGCCAGAGAGAGAGAGAGAGAGAGAGAGAGAGAGAGATCTGTCTCTTTTTGGGCTTGGGGAATTCTGTGTAATTTTATTTATTTATTTTCCAAACTAAAAATATAAATTTTAATAGAAGTCATATATCAAGTATAAAGGAGAGATCTGCCTCTTCTTATAAGGCCACAGTCCTATCTATCAGTTATGGGTTGCAACCCTATAACCTCATCTAATATTAATTATCTCCTAAAGATTCTGTCTCCAGATATAGTCACATTGGAGGGTAGAGTCTCAACATATACATTTTGGGGAGACACAATTCAGCCCACAGCATTCTGCTCGAATTCAAGGGCCCTGATTCAAATGTTAATCTCATTCAGAATCATGCTCACAGGCACATCTGTTGTAATCTTTGGCCAAATGTCTGGGCACTTTGAGGTCCAGTTAGATTGACACATAAAAGTAACCCTCCTAGTCTCTGACCAGGAGTCTGTGTATAACTGGGCAGGTAAACTTTTTAGCAGGAAATTAGGGTAAAGTCTCAGATCCTTTGCAGTTCTTAATAATTCTACTAAGCTTCCTCAGCTGATTTTATGACTTTTAATAAGAGAGGAACTATAAGTATTTACTGTACTTTTCCTTTGTGGTTTTAAAATATGAAAGAGGTTAGAAAGCATTGCAAAAACCCTTATAAAAGTAATATTTTATGTTTCCTTTTCTAAGGTGTCCTAGCTTTTCCAAACTTTTCCATCGAAAATGCCAGCCCTCTTCTGGAGAATGTCTCTGAACATACACGGGTAGCCATAATCACGGTGTCTGTCCCACCTCCTGCTTCTCTGATTGGAGATCCTGTTATCATTAATGCCAACCCAGTAGTCCATCCGTTTGCGCTGTCTCGTCGATCCAAACATCAATGGGAAGTAAGTATCTAGGCAAGCAGTACCATTAGTTGGTACCACAAGGATTCTAAAGTAAAACAATCATCCTTGCCCTTTTACATTCTGTATATTATTTAGCATCCACTTATTGGGACCCCATTATATGCCAGACCCTCTAAACATTGTTGAGAATATCAAGAAGCATTTATTTTACAGAGATCTGTTGGAGACCTCCTCACACATAGGTCAAGACACTGGGATTCTCATGGTGGAACATAGACCTTACTCTCATGGTATTTATTGGTTCATAGGGAGGTCTATTAATCAAGTGAATACTTACACAAGTATAAAAGTATAAGTGTAATAAGAACTATGAAACATAGGCCTACAGGTCTGTGAACACATCTAAAGGGAGCATAGGACTTATTAGGCTTCCCTGAGGAAGAGCTATAAAAGAAGCAATCTTAAGAATGAGTAGGAATTCAGTAGACGAAGACAGAGAGAGAAGAGAACTCCAGGTAGAGCACATGCAAAAGGCCTGTGGCAAGAAAGAGTATAGTGAGGAAATAGGACCAAGAGGAGACCAAAGTACAGGAGCTAATGGGACAGTGTAGTGAGAGATTAAGCTGGCAAGGAGGTAGAGCCAGTAGGGCCTGCGAGACATGTTAGGAAGTTTTTTAAAAATATATTTTATTCATTATGCTACTGCAGTTGTCTCAATTTTTCCTCCTTTGCCCCCTCCAACCAGTACCCCCATTTTCTCTGGTAATCCACCCCCGTAGTACATATCCATGGGTCATGCGTGTAAGTTCTTTGGCTACTCCATTTCCTGTACTGTTCTTAACATCCTCTATTTTGTACCTACCATTTATACTTCTTAATACCTGCACCTTTTCCCCCATTCTCTCCCTACCCCTTCCCAACTGATAACTGTTCAAATGATCTCTGTATCTATGACTCTGTTCCTGTTCTGGTTGTTTGCTTAGTTTGTTTTTTAGATTCAGTTGTTGATAGTTGTGCATTTTTGCCATTTTAATGTTCATAGTTTTGATAATTTCTTTTTATGTAGTTCTCTTTAACATTTCATATAATAATGGCTTGGTGATGATGAACTCCTTTAGTTTTACCTTATCTGGGAAGCACTTTATCTGCCCTTCCATTCTAAATGATAGCTTTGCTGGATAGAGTAATCTAGGTTGTAGGTCCTTGCTTTTCATGACTGAATACTTCTTGCCAGTCCCTCCTAGCCTGCAAAGTTCCTTTTGAGGAATCAGCCGACAGTCTCATGAGAACTCCCCTGTAGGTCATTAACTTCTTTGCACTTGCTGCTCTTAAGAGTTTCTCTTTATCTTTAACCTTTGGCATTTTAATTATGATGTGTCTTGGTGTGGGCCTTTGTGCTTCCTGGACTTGTATGTGTATTTCCTTCACCAAATTAGGGAAGTTTTCTTTCATTATTTTTCCAAATAGATTTTCAATTTCTTGCTCTTCCTCTTCTCCTTCTGGCAAACCTATGATTTGGACATTGATGTATTTGGAAATGTCTCAGAGGCTTCTTATTCTATTCTCATTTTTTTGAATGCTTTTTCCTTCTTGCTGTTCTATTGAATGCTTTATTCTTCCTTGTGTTCCAAATTGTTGATCTGAATACAGATTCATCCCCTCCACTGTTGGTTCCCTGTGCATTTTTCTTTATTTTACTTAGTGTAACCTTCATTTCTTTCCAGGTCTTTTTTATTTTGTTGCAGTATATAATGAGTTCTTTGAGAAACCTGATCACCAGTGTTTTGAATTCTACATCTCATAGTTTGCTTATCTCCATTTCATTTAATTCTTTTCCTGAAGGTTTGTTCTGTTCTTTCATTTCAGCTGTATTTCTTTGTTTCCTCAATTTGACAGCCTCCTTGTGTTTGTTTATTAAGTAGAACTTCTTTGACTCCCTGTCTTAGTAGCATGACCTATTGTAGAAAAGGCACCTGTAAAATGTGTAGGGCAGAGCCTGAGGTAGTTACCAGGGTGGGGCAATCTGTTTCATCACTTTGTGGCTTTGTATGGGGCAGGGCTCAGAGAGGGGGCCAGTGCCACTGCCTGGCCTCTGGAGATTACCTGAGAGGAAGCTATCTTCCCAGCATTTGCTCCCTTGCCAGTCACTTTACTTTCTCCCCTTCTACCTGTATGCCACTTGTGCCCTTCCAGCTGTTGGCCTGGTGCTGAATCCCAAAGAAGGTGGGTCTGCATGAGTCCTAAGTCTGTTTTGGGCCCTTTAAGAGAAGTATCTTGAGAATCCTGCAGTTTCTTCCACCCCCCCACCCCCCCACTGGTTTTGCAGCCAGAAGTTATGGGCACTTATTTTCCTGGTGCCTGAACTCTGGGCTGGGTCGTCTGGTCTGGCTCTGGGATTGCTCGCTCCTGAAGTGTGCCTTCCAATTTTTGTCCACCACATGTGAATGTGACACTGTCCTTTCTGCCACCTCTCCATGCCTCTCTACGCCTCTCTGTGCCTCTGTGTCTCTGCCCCTCCTACCAGTCTGGATGAATGTGGCTTCTTTAAACCCTTGATTGTCAGACTTCCATACAACTCAATTTTCTGACAAATCTGGGTGAAATTTGTTTTGTGGTCTAGTTGTGATTTTTCTGTAGCTGTGCATGGAAGTGAAGCATGTTTATCTATGCCTTCATCTTAGACCATGTTAGGAAGTTTTGTTACCATCCAAGATAATAAAGCTAATTTCTTCTACTAGGGTAAATTTCAGGCAAGCTTATGCTCATTCTAGAAGAGTTGGGTTTCTTTTGCTCAGGGTTCCTCAAATATGATGCAAGCCAACTGCATGCATAGCATTGACCTTGTCTCCTCTGCAATTTCCCATGGGACCTGGAAGCAAGGTGAACCATATGAACATGAAGCTCATGCAGCTTGTTGTGTGATGAGTAGTAAAGTCTGTAAGAGCAATGTGTAACTTCCAGCATAGGATCTTATGTAGGGGAATCTGAATTGGCTCCTGATTTTAAGATATTCTGAAACTGGTGGGGTGGACAGATAACTAAATGACCAGTTGTGATATATCATGAGAGGCAGTATGAAAGAGTGGTTTAGAACCAGGGACTCTGGAGCCAAACTGCCTGGCTTCAGATCCTGGTTTTTTATTATTGCTTAGGGCAAATGACTTTACCTCTCTGTTCTAGTCACATGTCTATGACATGGGGTGGAGAGATATACACTACTTTCATTGGGGGGAACTGTTAAGTCATATGGCAAAAGACATGATTATAGTGAAGGCCAAAGGATTGAGGACATTCAATTCACCACCCACTTCTAAGAAACCATTGGGGAGTTTTACAGAAAAAAAGATATGATTTGCTTACAGTTTATGAGAAACATTTTGGATGCTGTGATGAGCACAGACTACAGAGGGGCAAAACATATCTGTTAGGAGGTTACTGAATATGCTTGCCAAGCCTTGGTATTGTAAGAATTTAAATTTGCTTCCAACTTCAGTGAGGTGCAAAATGCTATTAATGAATTTATTAGTTAGATTTTTAAAATAACTCTGTACAGCAAAATGGCAGCAACAACTATTCAATAGTTAAGCTTATTGATTTTTTTTTTAGTTTAGCTTTTTTGTGTGTATATGAGGCAGTAAATTATAGCTGTTCTAAGCACAGGTTTTGGGGTCTGACAACCTAGGATTATACCACAGCTCCTCCAACCAGCAATAGCATGACCTTGGGTAAGTTACCTGACTTTTCTGCTCTTTGGTTTTTTTTCTGTACAAAAAGATTAATAATGATAATACCTCACTCAGGGCTTAGTAAGAAGATCCTGTAAAATAATGCGTGCAAGGAGCCATCTTAGTGCTTGCCCCATCACAAGGAATTAACACAGAGTGGTGGTTACTATAATAAATATATTTATGCTTCAATGTTCAGCACCATTGTAGTCAAACTACAGATAGTAAAAACTATGAGAAAGATAGTCACATTATAATAACTGTATCATAGACCAGCTCTAGATAGCTTTATAAACAGTTCAATTATGAAAATTTCCTATCATGAAAATAAGTCTGCAGATAAAGGCAGAACTAAATGAGTTGATCTGTCTCTACCACATTCTAGTACAAAAGGGCATACACTTCTCTTTGAGGTTTAGCATATTATTATCCTTTGTTGAACTTCCTTCCTGCAGGATATAGGCTTGTTTAGTTTGCAAGACTGAGCTCAGGTGAGGTGATGGGACAGGCAGTCAAAAATTTTTTGCTAAAACCAAACTAGTATCCTGGAGAAACAATAGCAGAGCTTGAAGTGAACTGATTATACAGATAAATAAAAATTTCATGGAAATGAGTCAAGGTGTGCTCTGGTTACATAATCTTCAAATTACTACCTGTCATTGAGCAACATACATGGCTTTCACTGGCAGGATAGAAAAAGTAATTCAAGTTACCCTTTGTATGTGCGCTTTTCCTGGATGGCGGTAATCACCAGAGGGCCACTTCAACCACCTCTCTGTCTTCTTCCATTATCGAGTCTAAAGAACAAACATTTGCATTTTTAAAAATTCAGTAAGTATCTGTTGAGAAGCCTGATATTTTATAAAGTGCTAGGGAACAAGGAGGACACAACGCTCCCCATAGGACTTCCAGGGCAGAGGGAACCACAGCAGCAGGGCCAGCCTGAGCCTGGGGCTGTGCTTCCTGGGTAAGAAAGTCCATGAGAACAGAATGTGTTTAATGACAGCTTGAAAATTCCATATATCATCAGGAACATCAGGGTATGATGAAAAGAAAAAAAAATTTAGAGTCAGGAAGACCTGCTTTTAAATCTCTGTCACTTGCTTGCTGTATTACTTGGGCTTCTAGCTTTTGATCCTCAGTTTCCTCATTGCTAGCATGAGGCTGATAATAGCATTTGTTCTATAAACTAAAGAGATACAGAAACTTGGCCATTCTTTTTTGAGTGTTCAGTAGAGGAGAGCTCTCAAATATGAATGTGTTACTGACTTCTCATGGCAGTGGTAGGATAATTCTCAGGTGTTACTTCCAGTCATGGTACTGGTCAGTGCAAGGTCCTGGGGCCGACTGGCAAGGATCAGGTACAGGTCTTACTCTTTCTGCAGCATCACTTTCCTAGTTGTATATGTAATCTAAGATTCAGTTGCCTCATCTGTGAAATAGTGGTAATAATAGAATCTTCCTGACAGTTTTCTTTTTCATGTTTCAGTGAGGTGAAGAACCAAGAGCAATACTTGGATCCTTTTTCATCCATGTTTAGGTGCCAGGTAGTTCAGTTTTGATTAAAAACATGAGCTTGAAGTCAGATGGATTGAGCCATTGTACTTCCTTGTGAAAATTTGGCCAAGTTGCTTAGCCTTTTCAGACTCAATTTCTTCATCTGTAAAATGCATCCAATAATAGTACCTATTTGCAGTAAAAAAAAGGTAGAATGACATGTTTGTTAACTGCTTATGATAATGCTTGAAAAATTAGAAGTGGGAGAGAGACTCAATAAACTGTTATTAGGAAGAATAATATGGAAAGCTGGGAAGGGTGAAAATGAGATAACACATGGGAAATTTCTGTCCATGAGATTTTCAATAAATCAGGTTACACTGCTTTCACACTTTATTTTTCACTTTTTAAATTGTTGTCCTATTACAATTGTCTCAATTTTGTCTGGTTTCTCTCCCCTGCCCTGTACTACCCCTGCTCCCATAGTCAATCCCCACCCTGTGGTCCATGTCCATGGGTCATTTACACTTGTTTTTTAACTAGGCCCTTCCCCTTCTTTCCTCCCTTATCCCAGGCCCCACTCCCCTCTGGTCCCTGCCAATCTGTTTCTTGTTTCCATGCTTCTGGTTCTATTTTGATCATTTGTTTGTTTTGTTCATTAGGTTCCTCTTATAGGTGAGATCACGTGGTTGTCTTTCACTGCCTGGCTAATTTCACTTAACATAATACTCTTCAGTTCTGTCCATGCCATCATGAAGGGTAGTAGCTCCTTCTTTCTTTCTGCTGCATAGTATTCCATTGTGTAAATGTACCATAGTTTTTTGATCCACTTATTTACCTATTGGTACTTAGGCTGTTTTCAGCACTTGGCTATTGTAAACAGCACTGCTATGCACATAGGGGTGCATACGTTCTTTTGAATTGGCGTTTTAGGGTCCTTAGGGTATAATTCCAGCAGTGGAATTGCTGGGTCAAAAGGCATTTCCATTTTTAGTTTTATGAAGAAATTCCACACTGTTTTCCACAGTAGGTGCACCAGTCTGCGTTCCTACCAATAGTGCACACTAGGGTTCCCTTCTCTCCACAACCTCCCCAGCACTTGTTGTTTGTTGATTTGTTAATCATAGCCATTCTGACAGGTGTGATGTGGTATCTCATTGTGGTTTTAATTTAAATACAAGATGTTTACCTTTTTTTAAAAAAATGCTTATTTATATTGGGATTATAGGTCTAAAATATTCTGTCTACATCCTTATGAAGCCAATCATTCACTCCTTTATTCTGCACTTTTTGTTTGATTTAGTTATTGACCACTGGAGTACCTAAGCTGGACTTTGAGATGGTGACTCTCTATTCCTTGATATTCTATGCCAAAGACAACCAAGGGGCAGCAGCATCACAGACAATTTTAATCCAGATTGTGGATGTGAATGAGCCACCCACTTTCATTGGAACCCTTGCTCAGAGAGACCAAGGTACACAGCTCTTTTCTTGGGGGAAGAGGGTCCACTGGATACATATGTGTAGATTCTGTTTCCTGCATCTTATGTGCTCTCATGATGTTATAGTTATATGAGTGATAAGGAGAATAATGATAAAGGTCTGCCATTTATCAGGCATTAACTATGTAGCAGGCACCATCCTAAGAGCATCTGATAGATAAATTTATGAAATGCTCATAGCACTGGGGGTAGGTGTTATTCATATTTGTATTGTAGATGATTTATTAGACTTAGAATGGTGAAGTAATTTGCTCAGTGTTAAAACATTCATTTTTCTGTTTGATTATTATATACTAAAGTTATTCTTTTATTCATGCAATTATTTAATTAACAGTGTGTCTATGTCATTAAGTTAAAAACTTTGTGAGGGCAGGGACACATTCTTTTTGCATGTTTTCTCGCTCTCTTTCTCTTTGGTTTTCAACTCATGTGAATATTGCTCTCGTGCTTGTCTCTGTCCTTTTCATCTCTTCCTCTTCCTATGCTGTCAAATATTTAATACCTGCATGTGGATAATTCATGTTCTCTATTGAAAACAAACAATATTGTTATAGTTTAAATTCATAAATCTCTTTGCCCTCTACTTGACACATGATGCTGGACAAATGATGTCTATTATTATTATAATTATTGCTATAATTATTATGATTAATGGGAATCATCCTATAAAATCATCTGTACTGAGCAACCACAATGCCTTCAGTTTTATCTAAAATCCAGGAGTGGATGAGGGGTTTTGGGGCTTATAATATTTATTATACATTTTCTGGCAGTTACTGAAATTTATATCCTAGAAGACACTGCCCCAGGCACAGTAATTTACAGAGCAGTGGCCAAGGATCCAGAGGATGCTGTTTTGGAGGTAATTTATGGTTTTGGACAGAGAATATCAGTGCCTGGTAGCTTTATGTATGACTGCATTCACATATAAAGCCACAGTGATAATCAGTGCATTATACCACAATTCTGGTTCTAAACATACCTTTCTCCTGAAACACCAGGACATTTTAAGTGAAAATGATTGAGGGCTGGACTGTCTGGGTAATTGCTTCTCTCTAGTGCATCACACCTATGCAGGCAGGCCCAGCAAATCCTTAGGTGTTGACAAAAGATGCCATTTCATCTTGCTCTTGGGGATCTTGGCTACACACACACACACACCCCATTGAGAAACAATATAACTTTCTGGTAGAATTAATTTGTATTTCAAAGTGCTAGGTCTTATCCTCAGGCTTTATAGGCTTTATAATGCCCCAGGAATGCACTTATTTTCAGGACAGGTTAAAGATATCATGGGAGGGAGAGGAAACTATGGACTCTGTGCCAAAGAGGATTAGAATTAAATTTTTTTTAACTTTACGGCTGTAAGTCATTTAACATTTCTGCCTTTCTGTTTCAACCCCAAAATTTGGAAAAGGATATGTGCTTTGTCTTCTCTCCTATTGCTTTCTCTCATATTATAGTGAACTTAAAAGTAGTTTTTAGGGGCTTCCGGCCAAGATGGAGGCGTAGGTAGACACACTGTGCCTCCTCGCGCAACCAAAAGAAGGACAACAACAAATTTTAAAACAAAAAACAACCAGAACTGACAGAAAATTGAACTTTATGGAAGTCTGACAACCAAAAAATTAAAGAGGAGGCTTTCATCCAGAATGGTAGAAGGGGCGGAGATGGGCTGGGCAGAGAGAACTTGTGGGAGAGGACTCGCATGCGTGTGGGGCGGCTGGTGGACCGGGGAAAGGCGCAGCGTGCTGGGAGAGGTGGCGACTGCAGACCGGACGTCCCACTCCCTCATGCAGATAAACTGGGAGGAACAACTGGGGATCGAGACAGACTCCGAAACCCAGAGTTCCTGCGTGGGGAAATAAAACATCAAAGCCTCTGATTGAAAACTCCTGTAGGGGTTGAGGTGGCGGCAGTGGGAGAAACTCCTGGACTCACAGGAGAGTGCGTTGGAGAGACCCACAGGATCCTAGAGTGTACATAAGCCCACCCACCCGGGAATCAGCACCAGAATCAGCACCAGAGGGGCCCAATTGGACTGTGGGTAGTGCAGAAGGTCACTGAAAACCGGCAGAGAGAGGAGCAAGCACCATTGTTCCCTCTTGGTCCCCTCCCCGACAAACAGCGTCACTACGCAGCAGCGTGGGTTGCCCCACCCTGGTGAACACCTAAGGCTCCGCCCCTTACTACATAACAGGTGCACCAAGACAACAAAAATGGCCCAAATGAAAGAACAGATCAAAGCTCCAGAAAATATACAACCAAGTGACTAAGAGATAGCCAACCTATCAGATGCACAGTTCAAAACACTGGTAATCAGGATGCTCACAGACTTGGTGGAATTTGGTCACAAATTAGATAAACAAATGAAGGCTACAATAAGGAAAATGAAGGAAAATGTACAGAGAACCAACAGGGATGGGAAGAAAAACAGGACTCAAATCAATGGTGTGGACCAGAAGAAAGAAGGAAACATTAAAGCACAACACAATGAAGAAACAAGAATTCAAAAAAACGAGGAGAGCCTTAGGAACCTCCAGGATGTCTTTAAACGTTCCAATATCTGAATCATAGGGGTGCCAGAAGGAGAACAGGAAGACCAAGAAATTGAAAACTTATTTGAACAAATAATGAAGGAGAACTTCCCTAATTTGGTAAAGGAAATAGATTTCCAGGGAGTCCAGGAAGCTCAGAGAGTCCCAAAGAAGTTGGACCCAGGGAGAGACACACCAAGGCACATCATAATTACATTACCCAAGATGAAAGATAAAGAGAGAATCTTAAAAGCAGAAAGAGAAAAGGAGACAGTAACCTACAAAGGAGTGCCCATCAGACTGTCAGCTGATTTCTCAAAAGAAACCTTGCAGGTAAGAAGAGGCTGGAAAGAAGTATTTCAAGTCATGAAAGGCAAGGACCTATGTCCAACATTACTCTATCCAGCAAAGCTATCATTTAGAATGGAAGGGCAGATAAATTGCTTCCTAGATAAGGTCAAGTTCAAGGAGTTCATCATCACCAAGCCCTTATTATATGAAATGTTAAAGGGACTTATCTAAGAAAAAGAAGATCAAAAATAGGAACAGTAAAATGACAACAAACTCACAGCTATTAACAACTGAACCTAAAACAAAAACAAAAACTAAGCAAACAACTAGAACAGGAACAGAATCACAGATATGGAGATCACACAGAGGATTATCATCAGGGGGGTGGGTGGGGAGAGAGGGGGAAAACG
>VMDR010022153.1:0-16389 GCA_007922815.1 Macrotus californicus
AAATCTTCATAGAAAAGCAAAGGCCTCTTTAAAGTCTTCAGAAAGAAAAAGCTGGTTGATGACTTATTTGAAGTCACAATGATATGCATGAAATGGAACCGGTCTATATTTTATTAATAATAATGCCAGTTGGTGGGAAATTTTTATAGCAAAAGGCTTTTTTAAAAAAAACTGAAGACAATCAGTATGCCACTTAATGTCACAGAGTGATTATGTCATATCCTGTTACATACTGTTTTGGAATTCCTTACATAATATTCTTTAGTTAAAGAGTAGGGATCTAATTATTGAGTAGATTTACTTTGAATAGACATTTTTGAGAAAAACTTCAATTCACATATATTTAACCCTACATGTTAAAAATATACAATTATGAACCCATGTTAATAACTTCCTCAGAAAGTCTATGTACTCTATACCATATCCACACAGAAGGGCTGATAGAAGGGTTTTTTTTTTTTTAAGATTTTATTTATTTATTTTTAGAGAGAAGGGAAAGGAGGGAGAAAGAGAGGGAGAGAAACATCAGTGTGTGGTTGCTTCTTACATTCCCCCTACTGGGGACCTGGCCTGCAACCCAGGCATGTGCCCTGACTGGGAGTCAAACTGGCAACCCTTTGGTTTGCTGGCTGGCACTCAGTCCACAGAGCCACACCAATCAGGGCTGATAGAACTTTGTCATTGCCCTTTAATGATGGATACATTTAATCAGTCCAGGAAGTATGTTATGTCAGTTGTGTTAGATCATGGTCATGAATTAGACAAAGGGCTGTTTTTGTGGAATGAAAGGAGCTACAGGACGGGTGGCGGGGAGGAATTACATTTGCTACCATTCTTAGGAAGAGAAAACAACAGTTGCTAGACACCTGATCTGCTCCAGGCTTCATTACCATTATCTCCTTTAGTCTTCATGGCATCCCATGTGGCCAGATAGGTGTATGTCCATTTTTTAGATGAGACGGAAAGTCGGAGTGACTCACCCATAGGCACATGGTTACTACAAAGATAAACTTGTATTTGAAGCCAGGTCCATCCTTCTGGTTTTACGTCCTGGCTCTTCTCAATAGCTCCAAACAGCCTCCTGTTACTATGGTTGTTTCTATCATATTCCATTTTACACTTTTAATAGAAAAGTCACATAATGCATAGTAGAGCAGGACAGAGCTAGAGAAGCCGGAGCTTATATCTGTTGCCCTTGTAAACTTTATTAATTTTGACTTTGGACAAAGAACAAAAGCTAAAGAGTGTCTTCTGGCACGTTCCGACCTACGTAGGACATTTGGAGGCTTGAGAACATGCTGGAAGTTAGAAATCCCATCCAGTGTTAGAAATACCTGAGTTTTAAAATAGTCATCATCTTTCAAAAGTGCTGCAATGTACATATTGTACCAGTTAACATTTACAGCTATTTTGGCATTTTCTAGTTCTTGTACATTTAAATTGGCAAACTTGTTTTTGAATCCAGGAATGCTTGTGTTTGACTGGTATAGTTATTGGCCATATGTTTATGCAAAATACTTGGCTATGCAGGGACATTGAGTATACTCACCAGGTTTTGTAAAATACTAGGTACCTTATATATAATTCCTTGATATTTGCCTTCTGAGTTTAATTATTAACATTTTTATAAACTGTATACTTTTATTTAATAAAACCTTTTAAAAACTTTTCTAAATATAATGCTAGAGAATTAAAGAAAGCAAGGACACTTTCCCTGTTCTTTGGAGTGAACATAGAAAACCAAAGCCAAGCTGGGATGTTCATTTACAGTAATAACCGCCTGATCAAGATGCATGAGAAAGTGGGTCCGCAGTTGAAAATGAAATCCTTGTAAGTATGTTTTTGTTTTCAGAGGCACAGGCAGGAGAAGGGGGGTTGCTGTAAGATGCTGTCTCTGGAGTTGGATGAGTGATTAATCATAATGGGAGCAGGTGTCACATCCGCTGTTCACCCTTCCCATCAATGCGCAGGCATTAATCTGCCTAATTTATAACACCAGTAGAGCTGGATGCCTGCTCTAAGGAAGAAGCTCACTTTCAGAAATTTTTTTCAATGCATTTTCTGAGCAACTTGATGTTTTAACATTCTTTGCACTATTTATTTAAGTTTTCAGTATTTTACCAATTTAAAAATAATGCAATCATATGAAAGAACTTTTAGAAAAGAAAAATCTGAAAAAAAAGGTCTTATAAAACAACCCTGTTAACATTTTGTGTAGCCTCTTCATGTATGAGTTCTTGCCAGTTAACTGCATGAGTGTATATTTTTAACACTTCAGCCTACTTAAATTCCAGAGCAAGACATTCTGGTGCTTTCCCAATGGTCTGAAACTCCGCCAACTGCTTTCATGAATTATGTAGAGTCCTGAAAGGAGATTATAGAAAGCACAGAGTTGGACAGGATAACTGTGAGCGGTGGGCTGGCTTAGGGGAAACTTTTCATCTTGCTTTCTCACTCTTCAAGAATTAGCAGTTCAGTCGTATGTTCACTTAACAAGCACTTGTATTGGAATATCGTGTGCGCCGAGCATGTGCTAGACTCTGCAGACAAGACGGTGAAGACCTGTTGCCATTTGTTAAGGAACTCATAGTCCAGTGAAAGAGACAAGTGTATAAATACATATTTTTATATTGTGTGGATACAGCAGGAATGACCTTTGAAAACACCATTTACTGCCTTGCTTCAGACCCCAGTGCGTGTAGAATAGAACTAGTTACCATGGTCCTCCAGTGATCTGGTCTTTACCTGGCTCTTTAACACCCCCGCCCTGCCCATGCCCACCCTCCCTCTGCATTTCCCTCACACCAGCAGGCTTCCTGTTCCTCAGACATCCTAAACTTGTTTCTGCCTTACGGGCTTGACACTTGCTATTTCCTCTGCCTAGAACCTTCTGTCTGTAGCTCATACTGCTAGCCCCAGCAGGTCAGTGAGGCACTAGCTCTAAAGTCCCCTCCCAGGAAGGTCTTCCTGGACTGTCTAAATAAAATCAGCCCCTGCCATGACCCCCACCCCCACAATCTGTCCCTTTTTTTTTTTTACATATGACAGCATCTGATTTATTTTGTTCATCTCACTTATCACCATCTGAAATGATCTTATACATTTATCCATTTATTAGCATCTTGCTTTGTCACCCTTCAATAGAAGAGAAGCTTCATAAACAGGGACATTGTCTTTCTGTTTGTTACTATATTCCTAGTTTCTGAGATAGGGCCAGGTGCTCAGCTTGAATGAATGAATGAATGAATTAATAAATGTATACTAGAGGCAAACATCAGGTGCAAAAAGACCAAACCAGTCAGGCTTCCTGGGAGAAATGATGCCCTAATTTAGACTTACAGAATGAATAGTGAAGGGAGGGCAGGGTGGGAGGGGAAGGTGGTGAGAAACTTGATAGGCAGGGGCCTCACATTGGGAAGGCTTGATTTGTACACCATACCAACGGCATTGGATTGGCTCTGAAGAGTTAGAGTCCAAATACTCTTTCCCCAAACAGATTATATCTCTAAGTTGAATATCCTAGTTGTTCTACATACATCACGAGCTGCTAAGAATGTGGGGAAAAAATCGAGTTTATCCATCAGGCTAACAGGCAGATGCCTGTTACTCTTGGGGATACTCCAGCCCTTACGTTTCTTTAGTAGAACCCATTGAGCACCCTGTGGACCATTGCAATGATGAGGAGAAATGCAACTTGGCAGATGGAATGAGGGTGAAGACAGTGACTCTCTGGCCAGTTTCATTTAGGGGATCATGTCAGTTTCTTGCAGCAAGGCACTGTTAGTGGTACTTAATGCTAAGAGACCTCCTCTTCCTACCCCTGCCCCCAACTCCCCATGTAAGGTGATAGGTTTGGGAAAGGAGGCATATTAATTCAGTGATGATGTGCTAAAGCCTAAACATGCCTGGGATCATCATTGATTTATGTAACAAGATGCCATTGTAAAATAACTTGTTGAACTTTGACATGGTTCAGACCAAGTGAACAAATTTATTTTTGAAAAAATTGATTTCAAAATACTTGATATATTTGCTTTTGCTTTTTTCCCTTAGCTAACTTTCACAAACTTTATTTGCATTTCCCCAGACTTGGTGCAGGCGTGGTTGGAATTGTTAACATACCCTTGGAGATCATGGAACCATCACACAATAAGCAGGAATTTCTCAATGTCCAAGAATATAATCATCTTCTAAAAGTCATGGGACAGTTCTTGGTCCAGTACTGTAAGGACACTGGGATCAGTGAGTATTCAGTAGTCACAGTAAGAGATGCTTAAAGGGGATTCATTTGTGTGATTTCGTTAAGCCAAAATGATTGCGCTGATTCAGGTAACCACTAACCCAAAGCCCTGGAAGAGAGCTCCTGCATTAAAAACATGAGGGAGCCCTGGCCTGGGTGGCTCAGTTGGTTGGGCATTGTCCAGCAAACTGAAAGATCACGAGTTCAATCACGGGTCAGGGCACATGCTTGGGTAGAGGGTTCAGTCCCCAGTTGGGGCGCGTGCAGGAGACAACCAGTAGATGTTTCTCTCTCACGTTGATGTTTCTCTCCCTTTCTTTCTCCTTCCCTTCCCCTCTCTCTAGAAGCAATAAAAGAGCTAGTCTCAGAATATTCCCACAATATTATGCAAAAAAATAAAGCAGCAGATTAAAATTGTACTTGGAGGGCACTCAGAGAGCAGTATGAGGTGGCAGCTGATCATGGAGGGGGCTTGCTCCAGACAGGCTGAGAAACCCCAAAGGACATCTAAGGCTCTACCGTGTTAGGAGCGCACAGTCCATCTAGACCCGAGTAGTTCCTGTAGCATTGTTTTATCTTGCCATAGAATAATCATTGTTGTCCCTGGATAATTGTAGATATTTTAAACTTTGTTTTGAATATGTTAATTCAAGAAAGACTTTGGTTAAAAATCACTAAAATAAATATATTTGGAAACTTAAAAAGATAAACTTCAGTTATCTGGAAAATTTGAATTATTCAGATCACCTCACTTTCTACAGATACCTGAACAATGAGGTGGTATGCTGTGCATTAATTAAATAAACCCCCTGTAACCTCTGCAGACACAGGGCTTCATTTATGGGAAGAAATAGGCTACTGTGTGTTTGCTCAATGATTTGCACAATGTATGTATAATTCATGCATATCAAAATAATATGTCTCTACCCTTGAAACAACTTAAAATCTTATTATTCTTCCTCTTCAGGTTGAAATGTTAGAATATTTTCTTTTCTTTTATACATACTCTGCTTGGTCCTAAGATTTTCTCATACCAGTGAAACAAGAAATAGTGCAAGAACTCAGGGGGAAAAAATAAAAGTGAGAATGAAGTTGAGGGCACAGATTTCCTGCCAAAGCTGGGTTTTCACATCTTCATCTTGACACCTGCTCAGGATGTGGTCTGTGGACCAGCATCCCTAGCCAAGAACTTGTTAGAAATTCAGAATGATAGTCTGCACCCAAGACCTCCCGGATTAAAATCTGCATGTTAGCAAGACCTCCAGGTGATCTGTGTGCTCACCCGAGTTTGAGAAGTCCTAGTCTGAAGAGTACAGCCGTGTAGTTTTTGCTTAGCATGGGTATATTCTTTTCCCATGCAGTTTTTCCTCAGACATGTGTGAAGTTATTATACTAAACATAGGAATGACCACATTGTTTGACAGATTGGTTGAAAGCTGTAGAAAGCGTAAGAATATATACAGAGTGAGGTAAAAATCAAGCACCTCCTTTCTGGTCTTTCAATAATGCCAGCATAATATGGCACGGAAGGGAAATGTTAAGCATTTGAAAATTGTGTAACTTCTGGTATTTTCTCTGTAACCTCTGTCATGTTTTTCTCATCCTTAGAATAAGGAATTAAGTCTTCGGAAAGAGTTAGACATTAAATTTAAAGGAGACAGGAATTATCTCCATCCAGGTCACACTTACTCAGGACAGCCATACTCAGTCCTGTGTGTGGAGGGGAAGCTTGTTTGAAGCTCCTTTGCCAGCCCCGCCCCTGCCAAGTCACACTTTCTACTCAAGGGTATCACTTGCCAGTCTTACCTACTCCCTATGTACCTCCCTATCCCTATCTTATCTACCTAATATTTTTTCCAAACCTTCTCAGTGGATGTAATAAAATTCAAAAGAAATGTTACACTTGTATTTTAATTATTACTTGTTAATAGCATATTCTTTTCCTAATTCCATAAGTACCTGTGAATTGATTTCAGGCTAGAGGGTACTCTCACAGAAGATGTTACTCTAGAAGAAAGGCAGAGTAGACAAGAGAGAGTAAGCACGCGTGTCTGTCACACCCTCACAACTTCATCCCAAAACTTCATTATCAAAGTGAACCTCGTGATCGAGGTCAGAATTGGTAGTCTCCGGAACTCTGCTGAGCAGATTGACCTTCAAGGTCTTTGCTTATTAGTTCCCCCAGGACCAACCAAAGTCTTAGGAAATGTTTGCCTAATACTCAGAAAGGCAGTATTATAGGACACACAATTTTAATGAAAAGTAGGTTGGGTACGTTTTTTGCCTTATAAATAAAAGATGCAGTCTTTGTATTTGCTGTAAATCTGATCTGTTTCTATGGAAAATTGGGCCCTTGTAAAAAAATTGAATTGGCAGAAAGGGAAATGGAGAGGTAATAACTTTGTGTCATTTATCAAATCTGCATTTCCTTTTGGCACAGCTCATGCTCAGAATCGCAAATACTTCCCTTGTCTCTGAGTCTGACCTCACCTCACTGCCTGCTTCTGTGTTTTCTGAAGTTTTATGCATCCTCACAGTAAAACGGAAACATTAACCATCAGCTTTTTGGAGTATAGAGAGAAGGGGAAGGGGGAGAGAGAGAGAAACATCAAATGAGATTTGAGATTGAACCAGAATATGGTCAATGTACTAAAATGAATCTCTGATATAATAAGCATAACCTTTCGGAGCAGAACTCAAATTACAGGGACTCAGGTTGGCAAGGAGGCTAAAAATCATTTAATCCAGCCACCCGACCCCCATGCTTTGTTCGCTCTATCTCACCCACCTTTGCCCCAAGCAAGTGGACTGCTGTTTGAAATGGCCTGAGTGAGGGCCTCCCATGAAAGAAACGTTGCTACTTCTTCAGTCAGCCTGTGAATGTCTATACAACTGTATTTAAAAACACATTGTCATATTCCAGTCAAATCTATTTCTCTTGTATTTTTTCATTCATTCACCTGTGCTAGGCACGCAGTGTTACAGGACTAACAAATCAGACGTGGTCCATTCTCTCTGGGAATTTACAGTCCAGCAGAGCTAACAAGACTTGACCATTAGAAGTAGGATTGATGTCCAACAGAGAAGGGAAGTGCTGAAGAAGCCGGTGATGGGGAGCTCACAGTCCGGAGGCCAGAGCAGGCCTCCCTGAAGAGGTGATGCTCCCTAAAGGATGAGGAGGGGTTAGCCAGCCCAATTTAATTCTTCCTTTCAGGGGCCACGAATGATTACCCTCCAGATATTGGAAGACAGGCGTTCTGTCTCTCTCCAGTCCTGTTTTATCGTAACATTTCCAATTTTATTGCTGTTGTTCATTTAACATGGCATTAAATATACTCACCAACTTGACATTGTACTTTATAAAGTGTATCACCTAGAAACAAAAATTCCAGATGAAACCTGAGCAAAAGTAGACTAAAATGGGATGATCATTTCTTTCTCTTAAGAAGTTACAATTCTATTGATACTGCCTAATATAGCAACTCTCAATAAGCACATTATTGACCCTCAGTGTCTTTATTACTAATTAAAATTCTTAATAAAATTTTTAATGTGTATTCATGTTAAGCCATAATTTTCTTGTATTTTTCCGGTATTTTGGGACCCAAGTGTAGAATCATACATTTATTCTATTAGATTTTATCACCTTGTTGGGCCCATCCTTCCAGGTTGTCAAGACCTTTTGGGAAATTTAATGTTGATTTCTAACTCATGTGCTAGTTTCCCAGAGATGTTAAGTTTGGCCACTATTTCGTCTGTGATTTCATTTAAATCCTGTTCACAGCATCAGGGAAATCAAGCCCCTAGCCCTCCACTGGTGAGCTCCCCTGAGGTAGAAATGGGACACTGCTGAAGACAACTAACCAGTTACAAGTTTTCCTACTTACTCTATTACCATATCCACTTCTCAGTTTGTGTATAATTTTGAAAGTAAAGGATAATATTGTCTAGATAATCTAAAAACTCGATAATGCTTTATGTCTTAGCTTGGGCTGCTGTAACAAAAGAGCATGAACCGGGGGTTTATGAACAACGTGAGTTTACTTCTCACGGTTCTGGAGGCTGCAAGTCCAAGAACAGGCCGCCAGCATGGTTGCGTCCTGGTGCGAGCGTCCTGGTGCGAGCGCTTTCTTGGTTTCGTAGACGGTGGATACCTTGTTGCATCCTCCTGTTGTGGAAAGAGAGTGAGCTGGCTCTCTGGCCTCTTATAAGGCACTGATCCGTTCAAGAGCTCCCCTCTCTTGACCTAATTACCTCCCAGAGGCCCCACCTCCAAATACCATCACAGTGGGAATTGATGAGTTTCAACATACGAATTTTGAGGAAGAGCATTCAGTTCATAACACTCCAGTAGCTCGATATAGCTAGGTGCTCACAACAAAATTTTGTTTACTTGGCGAAGCTACTACAAAAAAATGAAATACATTTCACCCAGGGATGTACGTTGAGTGAGAAGGCCTACGTAAACTATTAAAAGGTGAGACTATGAGACAAGTTTACATGAAAATATAGGCCAAAAACAATTTATATTTCTTTTTTATTAGTTATGAATTTTATGTATGCTACTTTATTTCTTTAATATTATTTTTTAATATTATATTTTGTTTATTTATTTATTTCCTCACCTGAGGATATGCTTAATGCTAAAGAGAGGAAGGGAGAGAGAGAGAAACATCAATGTGAGAGAGAGAGACATCGATCGGTTGTCTCCCACATGGCCCCCAACCAGGGATCGAATCTTCAACCTAGGTGTGTTCCCTGACCAGGAATTGAACCCACAGCCTTTTGGTGTATGGGACAATGCTCCAACCAACTTGAG
This sequence comes from Macrotus californicus, assembly GCA_007922815.1. Taxonomy (NCBI): domain Eukaryota; kingdom Metazoa; phylum Chordata; class Mammalia; order Chiroptera; family Phyllostomidae; genus Macrotus; species Macrotus californicus. The sequence continues at coordinate 9,060 of VMDR010022153.1, forward strand.
CCACTTGGTCAGGGCTATTTTGTTTTATTTTTAAATATTTTATTATGGTGTTATCGGCTGAATTGTGTCTTCCCTGAATTTGTGTGTTTTAGTCCTAACTCCCAGGACCTCAGAATGTGATTCTTTTTGAAGATAGGACCTGTAAAGAGGTGATTAATTTTACATGAGGCCATTAGAACGGGCCCAGTGCAGTTGGACTGATGTTCTTATAAGAAGAAGGAATTTGTATACAAAAAAAAAAATACACCAGCAATGGGTGTGCACAGAGAAGAGACCATGCGAGGACAACATGGCCGTCTGGGAGCCAAGGAGAGAGGCCTCACAAGAAACCAAACCTGTGGACACCTTGATCTTGGACTTCTAGCCTTCCAAACTGTGAAAAAATGAATTTCTGTTGTTTATGTTACCCAGTCTGTGGTATTTTGTTATGTAGCCCTAGCAAACTAATGTATGTGGAACATTGCAAAATTAGGCAGAATTACAAAGAACATAATGAAACCCATAAAGCCATCATCCACCCTCAACAGTGATCAACTCCTGAGCTCTGGGTTTCATACATATTTCCATCTGTTCCTCCACAACTTAATTATTAAGGAAATTCCAGAAACTATATAGTTATGCATTTTAGCATTTATTTATAAAAGAGAAACACTTTAACAATATAACTGTGGTATAAATATTACACCTAAAGTTATTAATACTTTCTTAATATAAAATATCTAGTTTATTGTTTACATTTCTAGTTATATCCTGTTATAATTTATAGCCTTTCTCACCCATCCCCATATTTCCTTTTCTCTCTCATTTTTGTTGCTATTTATTTATAGAAAAAACTGGATTGGTTGTCTTGTAGTTTTTATAGTCTAAATTTTGCTCATTGCATTATGGGGTATAGTTTTACAGATTCTTCCATTCTACTTATTTTTCTGTAAATTGTAGAATCTAGCAGTTTGACCATATTCAGGGTTTTTTTGGCAAGGTGCTCCATAGGTAGTAGCGTGTTCTTCCATGGGGAGGCATATATTGTTCGATTTTCTCACTTTTAATTATACTAACAGTTAATGATGAATGCTCAGATCCTCAAGGAGTTCCAAAACCATATATTCTGTTTCTAGCACATTTCATCATTTACTAACCCTAATATTTCTATAAAGAAAAACTTCCTTTCGTCTACCGTTTGGTGGCCCACGTCATTGCCTATCCATTTGATTACCCATCATCATGGGTAATTTTACTCTTTGACAGATGCAACAGTAGACCTTTATATACTGCCAAACAAATTGCGTTGGGTAAAAGCTTGATGTGAGAGGAATTAGAAATAAAAAGTTTAAAAGTGATACAGACATTCTGCCTGATTTGTATGGCATAAATATATACAATGTTTAAAATGGTTACTTGGGCCAGATCCCGGCAAACAGCAGGATGGTTCAAGAGTTCATTGGTTTGATTGACTTCTGTTTAAAGAAATCACGTTCTTAGATTTCATCCATTTACACTGCTGTCACCCGGGAGTCGAAATTGTCACCATTGACAACACTTACGCTTCCTTTTCTTTCTGATTGCACTTGTATTATTATCATGATAATGACATTTGTTATGTCTACAATGGAGTTTCTTGCTAAAATACCTCCGAGGATCTTACCTATATTGCAAATAAAACACTAAAGAGCTTAGTGCCCTTCTTTTGTCTGGAATTAAATACACGTTGATTCTTAGTTTGATCTTTCCCTGCCATACCAGAAGCAAGACCTCAAAACTCTCCTTATTAGTCTTCTTACGTCTACTTTGGTAAAGAAGGTAAGTTATATTCAATGACTCTGAATTTCAAACAATGCAATTAAGATGAAAGATAAGCTGTATTAACAACAAAAAAATATCTTTGACTCTTAGGAGCATAAAGTCGGTTGGCAGACTGTGCATGCGTCTGAGCCAAGTAAGGAGGCCCCTGGGAGAGAGAGAAACTCTGCCAACCCCAGAACTGGGGACACATAGGTACTTAAGGCTGTTGCCCGTGATAACACACAGCCTTTTAGGAATATGCTTCAGATTAGATTATTGTGTTATATTTTGATTTCCACATTGTAGAGAGAATTAGAAAAAGCAGAGTGTGTCCAAAGAAAAAACAGTGGCTGACTAAAAATGTAACCTACAAAGAGAAACGGAAAGTTATTTCTTCCTGAGGGAAGATTCAGAAGAAGCCTCACTCTCCTCGGCTTTGTTTTTGAAGGTTTGTCATCCTGAGGCCTCTAACCCTCTCTCTGCTGGTCTCCATTGCACAGAAGACTGTGGTTTGAACTGGGAGTCAGGAAGCCCTAGGGGACCTCAGAGCATGGCTACAAGTCCGTGATCCCTGTCTACCAATTATTATCTCAGATGTCATGGCTCAGACACTACCATTTTTCAAACATGTATAGATGTAGCTGTGGGCACTAAAATGTAAAGTCACATAAAAGTGTTACTAAATTTATAGGGTTTTTTTTTTTGTCATCATGCATTTTCTCAGGTCGAGGGGTTGGTGGTTTGGAAATCATTTTGCAGTAAGGAGATTCTCATGGGAAACCTCTGATATGGAACAGGAGAAAATGATGCTACATTGTCAGCTGAAGTAGTGAAGTCGATGCCTAGACCAAGTTGGAGCAACTCATCATATTCCTGGAGTTTTGCTGGGGAGCTTACAGTGCTCACGGAGAACCGGTGGAGTGGAGAAGTGAAGACATTCTGAACACAGTTGCCACCTACTTCTGTTGGCTCTCCGGAAAGTGAGGCTGACCCAGCCCCTCTGTGCCACACCCTGGGACCAAGAGAAGCCATGGGCCTGTACGCAGCTTTACCACCGCTGAAGACATCTTTCCTTGCTTTCCTTGAATTGAAGTAGACCGCTTTGGACCGCTCTCATCCCACGTGCACCACAGACTCTTAAGTTATCATGGCAGCTCTTCCTGATAAGTGCTGATTGGCCTCCTGAGCCTTCTCAAGAGTGTGCAGGCCTCACCACCAACTGATTGGAACTGGAACATCACTTGGGACCAGTTTGCCATTCCTAACCCAGAAACTCTGTCACGAATATAGATGGTGAACGATCACACTGTGGACAAGCTTAGGGAGGGTCGAATGTCTGCCTTACCTAAAAATGAGAGGCTAATGCCAAACGGAGCAATATTCCACAGAGGAAGAAGAGGCAGGATTTACAGTCCCCCGAGAATGGACATGCAATTTCCAGCTCAGGAGATTTTTAAAAATAGAATACAATCATTTATTTAGATGCAGAACTATCTGAAGGCAGGAACCTGATTTAAATACCCTTTCTTGTGATTTTCCTGGTGCAGTGATTTCATAAACTGTTCTGGGCTTCCTAAGTTTGATTGAAACTATCAGAGCTTTGCTTTGGTAGTTTATTACCAAAGTTTATTACTTTTCCCTTTGGGTAATTGATGTCCTGGATGTCACTGTACATTTCTTGAACAGATATGAAACTGACCTTTGGGATGGTGTTACATTTCTATTTTTCAGAGGCAAAAATCTGTGTCAACTGCTTTCTTAGTTACTGGTTTTGACAAATTTTTACTAAGTTATTGCAGTACTTTACATGATTTTTTTCTGGTTTTAAGAGGCTCCTAAAAATTAATGAGATGAATTTAAACATTAGAAATCTTCTGAATTAAATACTCCATACATAGCTAGGAATAAATTAAATTTTCACAATTTTCCTCAGATGCTTGTTCTAGAAATTAGGACTTTAATTCTATGCACATTAATTTCTGATTTTTCTATTGATTTAACAAGCTTGTTGATTATTCAAATGAAAGTCTCAAGATATGTATTTTTTAAAAAATTTTTTCACATTTTTTATTATTGTTCAAGTACAGTTGTCTCCATTTTCCTCCCACACCTCCCCACACCAACCATCCTGACTTCTCACTCTTGATCTTACCCCACTTTGGTTTTGTCCATGTGTCCTTTGTACAGGTTCCTGAAAACCCTTCCCTCTTTTCCCCCCATTATTGCATCTCACCTTTAATAATTTTTTTTTATTTTAAAAGATTTTATTTATTTATTTTTAGAGAGAGGGAGAGGGAAGGAGAAAGAGAGGGAGAGAAACATCAATGTGGGCTCACCTCTTGTGCGCCCCCTGCTGGGGACCTGGCCTGCAACCCAGGCATGTGCCCTGACTGGGAATCAAACCAGTGACCCTTTGGTTTGCTGGCTGGCACTCAATCCACAGAGCCGCACCAGTCAGGGCTATTCTTTAATAATTTTAAATGTTTCTGTATGCTTGCAGCTTTAACTGTTTATGAATTTTTAAATCAGAATTTTAAAATCAGAATACCTTGAGGACACTGAAATAGTATAATTTTGGAATTGTAAACATTTGGGTTATTTACATAGCTTTCTTCATAGTTAGTGTAAATATTTAAGATATACTTTAAAAAATCAAGTACTTATTCAAGTTTTAAAATTTTACTTTTTGCTCTTAATTGACTTCTGGATAAAAGGGCAGTTTTAAAACCTTCATTAAAACAGAAACGTAAATTATTAAAACCATATATTTAAACATTCATAATTATAGGTATATAATGAATTCTAGTAGTCAAGACCAACCTGATATGATAAGTTATTATTATTAGTACTTTTACTGTTTCTTGCCAGAGTAGGATAGGCAAGGATTTTTTTCTGGCTTTATTGGAGTATAATTGACAAAAAATAATGGTATATACTGACAGTGTTCAATGTGATGATTTGATACACACTGAAATGTCTACCACAGTCAAGTTAATCAACATATTCACCTTTGTGTGTGTGTGGGTGAGAATGCTTAAGATCTACTCTCTCAGCAAATTTCAAGTATACAATACAGTTTTATTAACTAGTCATTGTGCTGTACATTAGATCCTCAGAACTTACTCATAACTGAAAGTTTGTGCCCTCTGACCAACACCTCCCCATTTCCGCTTCCCCACACCTGTTGGCGACCACCAATTCCACTCTCTCTCTCTCTGGAGCATATAGTTGTTCTATTTTTAATTTTTTGAGGAACCTTCCTACTGTGCTCCATCACGGCTGTACCAATTTACATTCCCACCAGCAGTGTGCAGGGTTTCCCATTACTCTTCATCTTTGCCAATACTTACCTCTCCTCTTTTGGATAATGAGGTGAAATCTCATTGTGGTTTTGATTTGCATTTCCCAGGTGATTAATGATGTTTAACACTCTTTCGAGTACTTGGTAGACGTTCATACGTCTTTTTGGAAAACTGTTAATTCAGGTTTTTTGCCCATTTATTAATTAGAGTATTCTTTTTGCTATAGAGTTGTGTAAAGTCCTTGTATATTTTAGTTATTAACCCTTATTAAACATTTGGTTTTCAAATATTTTTTTCCTTTTCTGTATGTCATCCTTTCATTGTGTTGTTTCTTTTGCTCTGCAGAAGTTTTTAACTTGATATAGTCCCAGTTTTTGTTTTGTTTTTCTTTTTGTTAATTGTGTGTTTTGGTGTCATACCCAAAAATCATCTCCAGACTAATGTCAAGGAGAGTTTTTCCTAAGCTTTCTTCTAGGAGTTTTATGGTTTCAGGTTTTACACTTATGTCATTTACCCATTTCAAATTAATTTTTATAAGTAGTGTAAGATATGGCATTTAATTTCATCAGGGTGTCCAATTTCATTCTTTTGCATGTGAATATCCAATTTTCCCAACACCATTTATTGAAGAGACTGTCTTTTCCCATTGTGTGTTCTTGGCATCCTTGTGAAAGATTAGTTGACCATATGAGAGGGGACCCAAATACACCCGGAATTTACTTATAAAAAATTGTGTATTTATTCTTACATGTTTAAACTTAAGTCACCTTCAAAGCACTCTCCATTTGATGCAATATACCTATCGAGACATTTTTCCCACTGCTCAAAACAGTTTTTGAACTTGTCAGTTTCTATGCCTTTTAGTGCTTCTGCCATTTTTTGTTTCACCTCCTCCACACTGACAAAATGTTTCCCTCTGAGGACTTTTTTCAGCCACAGAAACAAAAAGTGTCACTTGGGGTGAGATCAGGTAAATAGTGAGGATGGGGCATGGGGGTTATGCCATCTAAGCGTCTAAGTGCACTTGTAAATCATCCATCATGAAATGGACAAATGCATTGAAAGAATCATAAAAAAAATTCACTGAATCTGAATTAAGCCTCTCACAACAATGCCAACTGGTACACTGATACAGATATGTTTTTAGAACAGTCATCTACAAGGGGTTCGCCCTCCAGAAGATAATTCTGTTTTGTTTTTTATATGTTGGTTTATTTCTAGGCTTTTTACTCTGCTCCACTGATCTGTGTATCTTTTCTTTTTGCAAATCTCATACTGTTTTGATTACTATAGCTTTATAGTGTAGTTTGAAGTCGGGGAGTATGATGCATCCAGCTCTACAGTTCTTCTTCAAGGTAGCTTTGGCTATTCAAGGTCATTTGTGGATACATAGGAATTTTAGGACTGTTTTTGGTACTTCTCTGAAAAGTGCCATATGAATTTTCACAGGGATTACATTGAATCTGTAGATTAAGTAGCATGGACATTTAAAAAAGATTAATTCCTTCAGCCCAATAACACAGGATAGCTTTCCATTTATTTGTGTCTTTAATTTCTTTCCTTGGTGTCGTGGTTTTCAGTGTAGAGATCTTTCACCTACTTGGATAAATTTAATCCTTTATGTTTTGTTCTACCTCATGAGATTGCTTTCCTAATTTCTCAGATTGTTGTCACTGTATAAAATTGCAGGTGATTTTTGTATGTTGATTGTGTATCCTGTTGTTTTACTGAGTGCATCGATTAGTTCTAACAGTTTTTTGGTGGAATCTTTAGATTTGCCCTGTATAATATGTCATCTGCAAACAGAAAATTTTGCTTTTGTTTTCTGAAGCCCTCTATTTCTTTTTCATACCTAATTGCTCATGCTAGGCCTTTCAGTACTATGTTAATTAGAAGTCTCAAGAGTGGACTCCCTTCTCTAATCCTGATCTTGAAGAAAAGCTTTTAACTTTTCACCATTGAGTATGATGTTAGCTGTGGGCTTGTTACATATGACCTTTATTATGTTTGAGGTATATTCCTTCTATGTGTATATAATTTGTTGAGACTTTTTATCATTAAAGGATGTTCAGTTTTGTCAAATGTTCTTTCTGCACTTGTTGGGATCACAATATGATTTTTGTCCCTCACTCCATTAATATGGTATATCACGTTTGTATCACATTTATTTGTGTATGTTGAATCATCCTTGCATCCAGGGATAAATCCCGCTTGATCATGGTGTGTGATCCTTTTATTATGCTGTTGAA
>VMDR010022154.1:0-16381 GCA_007922815.1 Macrotus californicus
ATCCTCACAATGGTGAGGGATGTAAAATTATTATAACCATTTCATAACTGGAAAAACTGCTCATCAGCTAACTGGTAGCAGACTCAGGATTCAAACCCAGGAATATCTGACCCCAGAGCCTTTCACAGCTCACCACCTCCTGATGCCAGCTGCCAAAGCATACCTGAGAGAAAGCATGCTCCATCATCAATAACATCATCACTGTCATCATGGTTTGGGTTATGTTCATGATCATGGTTATTGTCATCCTGTAATATCAGTGATCATTTGTCAAGCACTATCTTTGTGCCAAGCAACTACGCTGAAATGCTTATAATAATAATAACAAAAAAAGACTACGTAAGTACCTTCTTATCCACAATTTAACTTTCCATGGTTTCAGTTACCTGTAGTCAACTGATGTTTGAAAATATTAAATGGAAAATTCCAGAAATAAATAATTCATAAGTTTTAAATTGCATGCCATTCTGAGGAGGATGATAAAATCTCGTGCCATCCCACACTGTCCCACCTGAGATGTGAATCATTCCTTTGTCCAGCATCTCCACGCTGTATATGCTACCTGCCTGTCAGTCACTTAGTAGCCATCACAGTTATCAGATTGATTGTCAAGGTATTGCAGTGCCTAAGTTCAAGTAGCCCTTATTTTACTTAATAATTACCCCAAAGCACAAAAGTAGTGATGCTGTCAATGTGGATGCCAAAGAGAAGCCATAAAATGCTTCATTTAGGTGAAAATATATGTAGGAAAAAGATATTATATATATAGGGTTTGGTACTATATGCAAGTTCAGGCATCCAGTGGGGAGCTTAAAATGTGTCCCCCTCAGATAAGAGGGGACTACTATAATACTAATAGCAGTAAACAGTTATTGAATTCCTATTATGTGTCAGACACTATCCTCACTATCTTACCAGGATCTCCCTAATCATTCCACACCATGTGCTATGCAATAGATCCTATTCTTAACCCTATTTTAGATAGGAGAAAACCGAGATTTAGATGGGCTAATTTACCCCATGACCTCACAGGCAGTGAGTAGCGGTGCTGGAGTATGGCCTCTGTCTGACTCCAGAACCTGAACACCTGTGCTGTACTACCTCCCACATAAGAAGTTCCCCTCTCTCCCTTTTTTTTTCCAATTTAGGAGCACTGTCTGTCACTGGCTTCTGATAATTAGAGAGCTCTTTTGTACCCATCTACTAACTGGGATAGGGGCTGGAATGACAGGTCACCACAGGTGTAAGCAGATGCCCTCCTACATGAACTGACAATCCAGACCCTTTCCATCTGACAGCCAATGCCATGATAATGAGAAATCTGCTCAGAGACTGCCTCCTAGCCAAACAATTTATACACCAGAAGTTTGGGGAAATACACAGCTGAGATTGTGCAGACAGAGGCCAGGTAAACAAGATTACTCTTTTCTTCGTGTTTTCTTCCTTCTCATTCTATAGGATCAGATTTATTGAGTACTTTTTTCTCTTCATTGCACTTCCTTCCATGCCTATAACATCTCTTGCTGATGGTTCCTTCCTCCTCACCCCAAATAACCTGAATCCTTTACTTAATGTCTACTTTTAGTGTCTTTTGAAATATGCCTGCTCCTGCCCTGGCTGGCATGACTCAGTGGGTTGAGCATCATCCCACAAAGCCAAAGGTCACCAGTTTGATTCCCGGTTATGGCACATGCCTGGGCTGCGGGCCTTGTCCCCTGTTGGGGTGTGTGCAAGAAACAACTGATCCATGTTTCTCTCACACATCAATGTTTTTCTCCCTCTCTTTCTTTGTTCCCTCTCTCTAAAATAAATAAATAAAATTTAAGAAAAAAAAAAGAAGGAAATGCTTGCTCCCTTCTCCAAATCTCTTCATTTTTCCCTGCTTTCATTTCAGCTCCAGCCGCATTAAAGTTGTAAAGCACTTTGGACAGCGGTGAGTATGGCAGGATGGTAGATAGAGTTTTATATTATTTTGCTGTCATTGAGACTGGAGTCTTTGAAAACCAATGGCAGTTCACAGCCCTGGCAACCCTTTGTCTCTGCAGGGCTATTAACTAGCCCTAGATGAAGTCTGTGGCCAAAATGTATACTTCTTAGATGATATACAGTCACTCCAGGTAGGATAGTATTAGTTTGACCAGCACTTCCCAAATTGGTTTCCACAGTACCCTGAATGCGAGAGATTAATAGGTACCATAGGGGAGAAAAAGGTTTCTGGATACAAATGAATTTGATAAATGCTGAGTTAGATAAGCCAAAGTTTACTACAGCGTTTCAAAGAGCCCTTGACATACTAATGAGAATCATGAATCTTCAAGAGGACATTTAGAGCCATGCCACCCAAAGTGTGGTCTGAGGATTTACAACCTAGGCATCATCTGAGAGCTTGCTAGAATGCAAAATCTCAGGCCTCCATCCCAGACTTTCTGAGTCAGAATCAGCATTGTAACAGGTTCCTCAGGTGATTTGTGTGCACATTGAATTTTGAGGAGCCCTGATTTAGAGCACCTGGCATTTCTAAAAAAATTTTTGTCCACGAAACCCCTTTATGGAGCCTCTTTTGGGACTAGTGTTCCCTGCAACATACTTTGGGGAAATACAGGCAACCCTCCACATCTATGGGGTTTGCATCTGTGGATTCAACCAACCATGGGTCAAAAATCCATGATCAATAGATTCCCAGAAAGTCCCAAAAGGCAAAATTTGAATTTGCCACATGCAGAGCACTATGCTGAATCCACTTGAAAGAACTGATGTGTAGGCACACCCTGATGTAGCCTATATGCAAATACTACACCATTTTATATAAGAGACTTGAGCATCTTCTAATTTTGGTATCTGCAGGGGGTCCTAGACCCAATCCCCCCTGGAGGTACTGAGGGAGAACTATACTAACACTACAAAGCCCTTCTTAGGAATTTCTCATTGTCCAGAAACTCCATAGAAAGACATTAGCCAAGCAACATTTAGAAATTGAGGAGCTGATTCATTTTATGTTACTCAAACCCTCACTATTCAGAAGTTTCAAGTCTTCTGAATCTTGTGTTACCAGAAAATCTTCCCATATCTCCTACCCCCAATTAACTAATTTCCTGGGGCATTTTTAAGCAGTGTTCTCTGGCCCACCCAGATGAACCCATTTGTTTCTTAAATCCAGCAGCTTCTCCAGAGTACCAGCGCTCAGGATTTGAGCCTCTAAAATATGTTACATGGTCCCCTGCTATAGAGTATTAGAAGGGCAATTTTATAGAAGCCGGGGAACTTTTCAGTCCGGTGTGTTCTGTTCTGTTAAGCTGTTGTTTTTCTTTTACACCTTTAAGCTATTGTGCCAAACATCAAAATAACACCAGCTATTTTGTATTCAGATCTTGAGACTCATTTGGGGACATTGTTAATATTTTATAAGAAAACTCTCATCTTTTTAAAAAATATTTTATTTATTTTTAGAAAGAGGGGAAGAGAGGGAGGATGAGAGGAAGAGAAACATCAATGTGTGGTTGCCTCTCGTGCACCTCCCACTGGGGATCTGGCCCACAACCCAGGCATGTCTCCTGACTGGGAATCAAACTGGTGACCCTTTGGTTTGCATGCTAATACTCAATCTACTGAGCCACACCAGCCAGGGCATCTTTTTTTTTTTCATTCATATTTGTGATTTTCAAGTGTGTTACTGCATTGCATTCATAAATATGATTTTTATTAAATTACAGAGCCCCATTTTTTTTCTCCTCAGAGAAACACATTTCCAGTTTTGTTAAAAGTTAAATGGAAAATAGGCTTTGATATGTGAAAATTTGACTTGCAACAAACTTGTCAGGGATGCAACTATTCTCTATGGTGAGGTGCTGACATGCCCAGGCTCTGGTTAGGACATGGACGAAGCTCTCAGCAAGGTTTCTTAGAAGTTGCCAACAAACACCTTCTCAATGGCCGCTTTCAAAGGCTGGCCAGGATTGTCTGCTCAGATGTAGGAAGAGAGGATGACAATAAGCAACAGGGTGATACTTAGACATGTGTGAAAGTGAAAAAGATGTACACCATTAGGCTCCTCAGGCTGGAGAGCCTGCCAACCCCAGAAGTTGCCTTCTCTGGGTTTGAAATGGTGATTCTGACCTCTCCAACACTCAGAAGCAATTGAGTAAATAAGGAGGGAGACCATGGAAACACCTCCCCACTCTGGATCAAAAGATTCAAAGCTTCATTGAATTTTCCATCTACTCAATGATGCTGGCAATGCTACTGTTTAGAACCCATCAGTTTACAGCTAAATGCAAACACATCTAGAAGAGGTACCCATTCATGCCAATGGTTCCTGGTCTCTCTAAGTCAATGTCTATTTGTAATGTAAAAAATTTAGGACACTCCCCCCAGTAGTGATTCCACTTGCGTTTTTTTCTCTCTACTGACAACCCACAATTGATGTATATAAGAACTTTTCTTGCAAGAAATCTTTGCCTTTCAGAGGATCCAAGGACCACGGGTTGCTCTCTATAGTTTATAATGAGTATAAATGAATAATATCAGCTACCATTTCTTGAGCATTTTTACTATGTGCCAGGCATTGGGCTCGACATTTCACATGCATTATCTCATTTAATTCTTCCAACACCTGATTTTCTTCATTGTAGAAATAAGAAAATTGAGGGTCAGAGAAGTAGGTGACTTACCCCTCAAAAGTCACACAACTAATAAGAGACACAACCAGGAGGCAAGCCCAGATATGCAGAATCCCCAAGTTGTGTTCTTTATTCCTCAGGCTGAGGAACTGGCTGGACTGGGAGAGAGCACTGGAGAGGCCCCAAATTCAAGGGTGCGGCAGAAGGGCTACTGAGAAGACAAAAGGAAGGACTAGGAGGTTGAAGAGTGGCAGGCATATATGTTTGCCTCGTAATTTGCCTACAGCTAGTCCTGCAAACCAGCTGAGGTTTAAGGTGGCCTTCATAGGCCACTTGGAGATCTAATGACAGAGCCCATTCCTGAATCCACCTCTGTACAAACAACTATTCATTATACATTCTCACAGACAAACTTGTTTCATCCACACTGACCTCCTTTACAGATCTTTGGTCACTCCAGGCACGCTGCACCTCTAGGGTTTTGCACAAGCTATTCTTTGAGCTTGACAGGCACTTCTTCCAGACAGCTACGAGGCTCACTCCCTCCCTTCCTTCAGGTCCTTGCCTTGTGACACAAGCTCACTAAAGCCTTCCCTAAACACCCTATTTAAAATTGCAACCACTCATCCCCAATTCCTTGATTCATTTTTCTCCAAAGCACTTACCATTCTCTAAAATAGCATATAGTTTTACCTATTTATTTGTTTATTGTCACTAGAATGCAAACTCCATGAGAACAGAGATTTCTATCTATTTTGTTCACTGCAGTATCCCCAGTGTGGTATCTCAATAAATATTTGTTTAAGAAATTATTAACTATGCAAATAGCTTTATACATGGTTCCCCGCCACCCATCATATCTACAGAGACACACAGATCTTCTGAAATAAAACAAAAGGTGAGCAGATAAGAGAATGAGTAACTTCATTGGTGAGAGAATGTGAGATGGGAGTACTCTATGCCTGCAGTTCTCAATCTGGTTAAAGCCAAGAGTCCCCATATTCTAGACCCCTCTTGACAGCAGTTTTACTCTTTGTATCTGTTGATTGAGAAAGACATTAATGACCACAAACTTCTGTGAATGTATGATGTTTTAAAAATGAGTTTTGTTAATAATTATGATATCTGACTAAAGTTTGGAAAATAGTGATACATACATGAATAAGATGTTTTAGGATAGTGCTTGAATACCTTCTCTCTGGCACCTATTAGCCAGGGTTTGATTTCTGGTATTGCCACATATTACCTATGTGATCTTGAGCAAGTTGCTTAAGCCTCTGCCTCAGTGTTCCTACGTGTAAAATGTGGCTAATAAAAGTACCAAGCTCACAGGGTTGTTATGAAGAGTCAATGAGCTATTGCATGTCAAGCTCATATAAGGTGCCTGGCATGTAGTAAATGTACTCTACATGAGAGCTGTTCTCCTCCTCCTCATCATCATTATCATGGGTTATTGATTGACATATCCACAGGCAATGTTTCAAAATGCATGGATGTGCATCCCTCTTGCAATATGCTGCAGTTCCTGGGGTCCTGGGATCCTGGGCCCACAGTTCTGGGGACCAGTGTGGGGGACACCAAGTGTTGCTGGCAGTCAAAGAAGAGGAGTTGGAAGTTGGGTGAACAGGGGAATTGGTGTGGTGAGAAGGGGAAGGTAGACGAGAGAGAGAGTGGCCACAGGCACCGTGTTGGAATGACTTGATTCACGCATTCAGAGAGAAAGCCAGCAGCTATACAGGAAGCCCTCCAACACTTCTCAGATCCTGACTTAGCTAAAGGTTGCTCATGAAGGCAAATAAAGATAGTTGTTACCAAATGGTCCTGGTATTAGTTTCAAGCGTTTATCACCTCCAAGCTCTTCAAGAGGTGAGGCTGCTATAATCAACACCATGTCTGGCCTTGCATTCTAGAAAATTACGGAGAATTCTGACTTCCAGGTGGTAGCCCATTAGCAGCAGCTTGGGTCTGCAACACCAAGAGCAACCAGCTGAGGTATTTGGGAGAGCTGAACTGGGAGCAACAGTGGGTGGGGCTACTGGGCAAGGATACTCTCCTCCAAGTCACTTCATTACTACCCCCTGCAGAGCAGGAAGCACAGGGAAGATTAACCAGGGAATTTAGTGAGCCCTGGTGATTTAAGAGATAAAACAATAAGAAGGTCAAGGATGGAGCTCCATGTGGGGTTGGAGTGGGGAGGAGTGGCCACCCCCTGAGGCTTAACATTATTCCACAGAAACCAGTCCACCCATGGAGAGAACACACAAGCTGTGCCCATAGACTGATTGATTTGATGAGGGAGTTGAATATATTATAGTCTATGATTTTCTTGCTCAAAATTGGAAATAGAGCCAATTAAACTTCACCTTCCTAGGGAAGAAATAGGAAACCCCAGCTTTTGGTTTTATTTTGGGAAGCTGTTCTTTCTGAAAAGATAAAAACTTCAATGGCACTTGGCAACGTGCCACAAGTAAGCTCCTTCTTCATGACCTTCATGCGGAAAGCTCAAACTCTTGTGCAAGTCAGGAATTTTTGTCCTCAAACCAAGGATCTTAAAAAGATGACTGTCAGTCCCATGCAAATTGGCTGGGGCCCTCTCTCCATTGTCCTGTAAGCCTTGACTCCATTCTGGTAGACATGCAAGTAGGCAATTTGTAACTGTCCAGACCCTTTCCAGATCTGATGGGGAGTTCTTCTCTGGGGCCTCATTTGCATAGACAGATGCAAACTGGCATCTGTCAGCTTAGCACTTCAAGCCAAGAAGCTAGAGTGGTGATGGGCAACCTTCTGGGCAAATACCCTGGATACTGGATTCAAAAATCACATTGTCATCTTGGGGCTAATTTGCATAGGCTTATCAGGTTAATTACTACAGTGTCTCCAGGAACTTGAAAATCCTTGAATTCTTATGCAACCAGAATGCTCAAAGTCTGTTGCTATGAAACTTGGAGTGTAAATTACCATGAATACCATTAATCTGTTCACTAGGAGGTTAATTTGCAGTTTGTTGGCAAATCACATGTGGGTCTTATAGCAAGAGTGTGGGTGGTGTTTTTGTGCCAACGTGTGGCCCTGCTTGTGTTTCTGGATCTCTGTGTGTGCATGTGTGCACACACATGCACGCCCATGTAGCATTGGGATTGGCACTCTATGGGAGCTCACATCATGTGTTTTCTCACTGCTCCTCAGATATCACCTGGCTCTTCTGTCACATCCTGGGTCCTAGGATATGTGCTCTCAGGCTTGGAGGGTTGCTGTGCTGAGCAGTCCTTGGTCCAGTGCCAGCTTATGAGACATTAGCTCTTCCTGAGATAGAATCACATAGGGGTCCATTAATGCTTAGAATCATCTGGATTTCCTGAAAGACACTTTCCCATTGATGGCTCTCAGGTTGTTTTTGCACACAGGCAGTTTGCTCCTAGCAAAGGAACTCAGATGTATAGGAAACAGGGCAGGGGGAGTTGCATTAGGGTAAGAGATGGTATGGCCTGGACCACACTGGTGGGGCTAGGAAGAAGACTGCTGAGCAGAGCTAGGGACTTTGATGGTTACCTTACATTATTGTTAATAGGGGGGTTGATGATCCAAACTTCACCCTAGCTAAGCTAGCCTGCTGTCCCATAAAAGACAGGTACTTATAACTGAGAAAAATCCCTTCCTGACTTAAGGGACAGGCTATGGGGTATGACTGAAGGAGTATTGGAACCACACTTAACCAGAAATAGCTCCCCAGCTAACTTCCCAGTGCTGGAAATCCATTTTGAATGGAGGCATACAAGATTCAAATATACTGTCTGAGAAGGAAGTCCTAATGGGAAAGCAGGGCCTGAAGGAAATTGGAACACAAAACATCTCAGTTGTGATGCTCAGTAGGGGTCCCTCAGGGAATGGTCAGTGCTTTGGGGGACTCATAGAACAACCTGAGGGATGGAAGCTTGTGGGTCTATCACAGTGAAGGTTTATTCAAAGGTGCAAGGGCATACTGAAAGTTAGGAAAGGCTCCAAAAAGAGTTACATCCACCTATGTTACAGGTAAGCCTTAGAATATGCCTAGGAGGAGCAGAGTTAATTTGTGATGTTAGTTAGAAGAACTTGAAGGGCCACTCAGAAGCAGACTTAGAAGGCCTGCTGGTAGCCAGAGAGCCCCAGAAAATGTGGCTTAGATAGTCCTCTTGAACTTTCTCTTCCCCACAACCCCTCCTCCCACTTCATTCAATCATCATTGACAGAGTACCTATTTTTGCCCCATTCACTGGAGATACAATGAACAGGACTTATGCCTTGCCCTACCCTCCACAAAATCACATCCTATTGGGAAGGCAGATTTTTTAAAAAATTCTTTTTTTATTGATTTGAGAGAGAGAAAGAGAAAGGAGGTGAGGAAGAAGGAGAAGGAGAAGAAGAAACATAGATTTGTTCCACTTATTTATGCATTCATTGGTTGCTTCTTCTTGGTATATCTGTAGCTCTAACCAACTAAACTACCTGGCCAGAGCCCGAGATGCTAAACTTTTAAATAAACTCTGCCTGGGGAGGCAGATTGGGCTCAGAGTTTCCCACGGTGAGGGTACAGATGGTGTGGTGGGTTCTGGGGTGACCTGGAGAGCCTATTCCTCATGCAGAAGGGGTACTGCTACTTTGTTCCAGCTGGTCATTGTTGGGTGGGGCTTAAAGCTCAGGGTTACCAGCTAGGATTTTTTAAGAGAAGCCAGAAATCCAGATTCTTGTATAAGATCAGAGGATTGTAAAATGATATCAATGAACTTTTAAAAAGTTGAAAACACTCTGCAGGCCAAGCAAAAGACATTTGCCTGCTAGCTGGGTGAACTTTGAAAAAGTAATTTCACTTCTTGAGCCTCAGTTTCCTAATATATAATAATAAGGATACTACTACTTCCTACTTCGGAGTGTATGAAGATTAATGAGGTCATAGAAGTGAAGTGCTTGTCACACAGTAAGTGATTAATACATGATAGCTATTACGATGATCATTATGTTCTAGTCTCTCAACTGAGGAGCATCTCTTTATAGGTGATTGACATGAAAGTCTCTACCCTTCACCTCCAGAGACACCCCATGCTTTATTCAGGAAAATTAAGCTCCACCTTTGCCTGCAGATGATACTAAAATAACACTCACAGAGCAATTGGCCAGCATGTGTATACAGGGGATTGAGGTGCATTTCTTTCCTTATACTCCCCTCACACAGCAAGTCTAGGGCTTACTGACACACAAAGCCAGTCTGGGACTAGCAGGGAGGGGCTGAGGAGGCCTTCAGAATGATTTACTTCAGGCAAAAAGGAGGAAACTAAGGCAGGGAAACTGGGCCAGAGTTCACATCCTACTCTACCTTCAAGTCTATGGGGCACGCCCAAGATTTTTAAGAAAGTTCTCAGCTACTAAAACTTTTATGCTCTCATTTATTATTTTTACTTCTTCTTTCAAACAGTGGTTCTCATCCCTGTCTGCACATTAGAATCACCTGGGCAGCTTTTAAAAAATACCAGTGCAGAGATCTGAACCTCAGGTCCTATGACCCCTCACACAGTTGTAAACAAAACTTCATAAGGGTGTATGTGCATGCATATACTTTCTCAAGACTTGGTTGGGGCCTCAAAGAGCCGTGCCAAAGATGAGTGCCATAAGATTGTGGGTACTATGGGAAAGAGCTCTGGTTATAGGCCCACTGGGCTATCACATAGTATCTATCCACACAGGCCTTTTTAACTCAGCCCTGGTTTCCTCACTGGTCCCACAGGGGTCAGTAACATACCCACTTCGTTTTCTATGGCAGTTGTGAGAATGTACTGAACTACTAAAGCATGTATGAGAAAGGGCTTTGAAAAAGCCCAACCCCCTCTTCACAGGGGAAGGCCCATTATTACAAGGTTAAGGAGGGTGTGGGTGGGGAGGTAACAGAGGCAGCAGGGAGTAACACTACACAGGGAGAAAAGGCCAAGCATGTTAACAAAGTAGCTCACAAATGAGAGCAAATTAATACAGGGCCCAGTGAGAACAGAACATTTGCACTGCAGGGGCAAAGCACCCATTGGAGCAGCTAGGCTTTGGCAGGAAAAAGGAAATAGAATAGCAGAGGGGGGGAGATGGGCCAAGTGAGGGGGATTTTCAATGCTAGGGAGGATTGCTGTGGCTAAGAGAGGAAGGGAAGGGGACAGCCATGGAGGAGGGAAAGAAAATAGTGGTAAGTACCCTCAGTGGGCCTGGGGAACAGGCAGCAACACCTGACAGCCCTTGATGGGGGAAGCCAGTGGAGGGTACAAAATCACTGCCCCATCCAGTAATAGTGGTGTCATCCCCTGGCAACCAAACCCATATTGAAGGTCAAAGGGTCACCAGGACAGCTGATATTAACTACAGAGCCAACCCCCATTCCCTGCTGCCTTCTTTTTCTTCCTTCTGTGTAATAGTCAGGACCCACCTGACTCAGAGGCAGGGAGTGGGAAATACCTAAATTCAGAAGCCCTTGACAAATCTTAAAGGAGAAATGGCCTGGGAAGAAATGGCCCCAAAGCAGAGCAGTGGCCTGGCGGGCCCCTACTGGGCCAGGCATTAACCCTTTGATTGCTGGATCAGGAGGCAGTGGGGACAGTTAGAGGGCACTCTGGGGGTCTTTGGCCAACAGCTGTTTACTGAACACTAAGGAATGTTAGATCTGAATAAATATGATGGTGGTACAGTTTTTCACTGGTGGAATGTCAGCCTTTATCTGGGGGCAGCTGAAATAAGTCCTGGAGGGTATAGGGGACTCATAGGTAGAGAGCTATTGCTGGCAACTTGAGGCGTCATCTCTGCAAGATGGGGTGGAGAACAATGAACAACTTTCCCGTTGCTCTTTAGCAAAGGTGGGTCAGACACTGGCTACCTTGTTGAATAGCAGCATGAGACTCATGCCCATAGTGCCAACCTTTCATGCCCTTAACTGTCGTGTATACACAGTGCCATGTCCAGTTTCCTGGAATGAGGGCCCATTCTGGAAGGAACATCAGTCTAGCTCAGTGCCATACAGCCTAGAATCTGAGCCTGTTAGAATAGGAAGGGACCCTGGAAATTAGTTAATCCAGTGATCTCTATTGACGCATGCGAAACAGAGGCCTCAAAATGGAAAATGCAGAGTTATATATCTAATTAGTCCTAGAACTGGAATAGGCAGCAGGGTATCCCTACTCCCAGCCTGGTGTATTTTGTATTGCTTTCTTTGCTCTTATTCCAAGTCTTCATAATGGTCAAGGGAAAATGTTAGAATATCTGTAGGACCAGCCTTATACGTAGGTAAGCATGATGTGATCAAATATGTCTCCTCAATTGCCTATTATTGTGCCTGAAATTTCACCATCAGTGACTTCACTCCTTTGGAGCTTGAAGCTTTCTAGTCTTTCAGGGGGATAGAAACGGGGGATTTACTGACAACTACTGAGAGAAGGGCTTTGCAAGTTGGACTTGGGTTATACAGCTGAGGGATAACAGCAGCAGCTAGCCCAGGGGCAGGCTAAGGTGAGCTTGGGAACTCAGGGTGAGAATCTGAATCCAAGGTCTGGGCCACCCGGATGGGACAGGAAAGGGATAGTTGATACACACACACCAGATGGTTCTATTTTGCCCTGGCTGGGGCTCACACAGGAGGCATTTCATCAGGAAACTGTACTATGACCTGGGAGGTCTGAATCACTGCTGTGTGGCCCACACTGGGGAGATAGGGCAGGATAGAAGGATAACATCAGGCTGTCTGGAGTGGCTGAAGGGACACTTTATTAAAAGGAGCAGCCTGGGCAAGATGGATGCAATAAGGGAATCTATGAAGACATTGAGAGGAGACTCAGCTGCAAGAAGGATGGGCTCCGACACTGCCAAGGGAGGCTGGATGTGGAGTCTCTGTTCTGCGCCTCCCCCAGGGACCTACTGGCTGAAGGTGCCCTCACCCACTGCTGAGCTCCTCCTTTCTGTCACTGCCTCTGATTACCATTTTAGTACGGCTTCAGAACCGTGCAGTGCAGCTCTGGGCTTGGCTGAACACAGTGCCCAGGTTCCTGAGCCCTCCCTGTTCTGTACCAGCTCTAGTATTTTCATATCAAAGGGACTTCAAGTTTATGATCTGGTGGGAAGGAGAAAGAAAGGAAGGAGGCTAATGGGTTTGTCTGGAAACAGTTCTGGCAAGACCCCATATTTCCTTACAGTGTGTGTTTACTTGGGATAAGAAGGGGTAGGGAAGAATGCTTATGGAAATCTGGTGATTTGTCTTGAAGTTGCCTTTGCATAGCAAGAATGGGATTGTAAGAATGGGATTGTAATTTAAGGTTGTAGGTAGGTCTGTTTGGAGTGTCTTACAGGGATGAGCAGAGCCAGCTGGAGACCCTCCCAGAGGCTCCACTAGTTCTGTTGCAGGTCTTAGCTACCTGGGCTAAAACCAGAAGCCCTAGCTTCCATAAAAAATACAGTGTCCACCCTGAAGACCACCTTCTATTATCTGATATGAGTCCTATACTTCCTGAGGGGGCATCTCTGGGGGCCTCAAGTGGTTTCTACCCAGACACTTGCAATCCAGGACTCAGCTGGGCTTGGGTCAGGGGATAATGCTATTGTGCCCAGGAATTAGAGACCCAGAGCTAAGACTGCCCCACTGATTCCACTCAAGTACCCCAAACGATCTTCCTGGCTCCTTACCCCGGGTGTCATGGGCACTGTTGAAGGAGGATGATATTTCACAGAGCAAAGACTCTTGCTCAGGTGCAGGATCAGTGATTTGGGGGAAGGTGGAATTCAGTGCAATCAATTTGTGAGAGTTAGCCAAGATTCTTTTAAGCTTTACTTCCCAGCAGCCCCCTCCCACCTTGGAAACAGATTAATCCCTGCCGTTTGTCTAGTGGCTTCATGCTTTTCAAAGCTCTTTCTCATCCATTATCTCCACTGAGCCTCAAAAACATTCCCATGAAGTAGGGCAGGAAAGGTGTCATTTTCTTGTTTGACCAACAAGAAAACTGAGGTCTCAAAAGGAGACATGACTCATCCAGGGTCACAAAGCTATTTATTTAGTCAAAGAACTAGGACTTAACAATGTGTTTCCTAATTTCCAGTCCTGTGTGCTTTCCACCTCCTATGTAGACTCCCACACAGAGCCATGGAGGTGCCCAGCACCTAGCACCATGTCTGACACATAGTAGATGCTAATAAATATTTGCTAAATGAATGAATAGATGGATAAGCGGAGGCAAGGCAGGAGGAATACAAGTTCTAAAATTGTTGTTTTTTAATAATCAGAAGAAACAGGAATACTAAATTATTTCATCATTTTGACCCAGAAAGAAGAGATCTTACCCATTTCACAATTATCATTGCAAAGACAGGGAAATTGGGGTAGCTCTCATAGAGAAGCCACAGGGCTTAATTTACCAACAAGGCTGTCTTCCACGCATTCTTTAAAGAGGAATATGTGATATGGGCCCTCACTTCAGGATCAGGAATGAATCAAAGTCAGCCCCATGGGAAGAGCCCCCTCCCCACACTGTCACCAGTAGCCCCTTCTTTCCCCATGTCCCCACCAGTGGTGGCTCCTCAAGGTTCTGCCATGGGAGGGATGTGTGAGAACACTGGCTGCTCCCTCCTTTAGGGCCTCTCTACTGCCCCCCAACCCCCTGCCCCCACCTTCAACCCTTCTACCATAACCGAAATCTCACAGGCTCAGTGCTTATCACCTGGATGACACCTGGACCAAGACTACCTCCTATTACACTTTGTCTTCTGCAAGGCCTGGCACATTGTAGAAAAGGTAGAGACAGATTGCATCTCCCTGGCACTAGACACTGCAGTCAGAATCCTGCCTCCCAGGGACCCACCTCAACATCCAGCTCCACCAGCAAACTGGCAAGGAGTTGCTACTTGTTCCTAGTCCTGCCAGAAAAATGGGGAAATGAAGTGGAGACACAGGTATTCCAGTGTGTTTTGCAGTAGCATAAAAGTGACTTTTGAGGCAGGCAGCGGCCAATTTGAGATCCTTCTGGTTTCAAATCTTGGCCTCACCACTTATTACTAGCTAGTGTATCTGGGGCTATTGACTTTGCTCCCCTGAGCCTCGGTTTTGTTTTCTGTACAATGGGGAGGATGCTGGAAAGAGGAAATGGATGTAAAGCACAGTGCACAGCAGCTGTTTTACCCACCAGTCTCTGTATTTGGAGGGCCCCTCCACCGCTCCCGGCTCCCCCGCAGGGGTTTGTCCAGTGCTGGGGGGAGCTCTTCCGCGGCGGATTGCGGGCGGCGAGAGGCAGCAGACGCTGTGTTTACCAGCTGCCTCGCTAGTCCGCGGCTCTGGGGCTGGGCCAGTCGCCTACTTCTTTAAGATTCTGGTCACAGCGGGGGCTAGGTTTCTAAGGCAGGCGTGATCTTTTTCTTCCTACAGAGGCTGCTGCCGCTGCCGTCGGCGCTGGGCACAGCCTGAGGAAGCGCGAGGGGGACGCGGCCTGGAGAGGACCCGACAGTAAGTACCGCACTCAGAGCAGTCGGGTTTGGGCTCACTTGAGAAAGGGTCAGAAAGCGGGGCTCCTGGCTAAATGTCTGGGATCTGTGCGGTTAGGGGTCGACAGCCTGGTGTTGGGGTCCTTGCTGGCCCCTCAAAGTGACTGGGGACAGCGCTGGCATGGGCCCCTGGCACTGGGTGCGCGCCTGCTTGGCTCCCGCAGTGGATGCACCGGGTTGGCGTGTTGCAAGCGGACGTCCTCCCACCCCCACCCGGAGCCCACAAAGATCTATTCGGGTCGTCTGGCCACCCGCAGGCCCCTTCGCGGAGCCTCCAGCGAGGAAACTAGAAGACAAGATGCAGGGCTGAGGTTTTTGGACGCCGGTAGGATAGTGGCGGCTTGAGCGGGAAGTTTACCTCGGGAGTGGGCAGCGTGCAGAGCTAGAAGCTGGGAAGGCTGTTACGAGAAACAACTTAGGGGCTAGGCTCAGTCAGCCGTAGAGGGCCCCCTCGGCCCCGCCCCTTTCCGAAGCTCCGGTCTAGGCAGTGATCCCTTTGTCTGCGGTGCGGGGCCTTCTAGGTTCCTTTTCCCAGCGCCTGGGATTCTACAGGTCCGCGGCACCCTGGCTGGCCTGCCCTCGGATGCCTCAGCGTTCATGAAGCCTCACGGAGCTGAGAAACAAGCCCACCCAGTGAGGCGGTGCGTTACTTGTAAAATAAATAGATAGATAGATAGATAGATAGACAGATAGATAGATAGATAGATAGATAGATAGATAGATAGATGTTAGATAGATAACCAACCAACCTTGGCGAGTGGGAATATGCAGGCACATATCCGTCACTTTCTTTTCTTGAGCTGTGTAAAATTCAAAGAATGGGGGCATCTGAGATCACAAAGGTGAATTTACACTAAGTCATTTAGTCCTCCTCTCAGAAAAGACCCAGACCTCCCTTCTGTTCCTTCTCCAATCACGTATCTTTACCGAGAGTACTGATGATTATTGTAACTGATATTACTGTGTGCCAAATATTGTGTTAAGTTCTTTAGGCAGTAATAAGAATTTGTATACAGTAAGAACAGTAGCTAACATACACTCATCACTTTCTGTGTGGCAGGCATACTTTTAAGTGCTGTACATGTATTATCGTATTTAATCCTCGCAACAACCCTGTGAGGTAGATCCTGATAGTATCCCCAGTTTTACAGATGAGGAAATTGAGGTGGTGGAAATGGAGAGGTGGACAAGCCCAAAATTCCACAGCTAGTGAAAAGTACAGCTGTGATTGCCACCCAGTTTCA
>VMDR010022155.1:0-16384 GCA_007922815.1 Macrotus californicus
CCTGTTTTACATGGAGTTTTTATTAGTAAATGTTGCTAGCTTTTATCAAATGCCTTTTGCCATCGACTGTTTTAATAATACAGTTTTTCTCTTTTAGTCTAACAGTAAATTTTTTAACATTTTAAGCTATCTTTACATATGGGAAATAAACATAAACATTTCATTCTTTTTATAACTTTCGACTGAATTTTGCTTATGAAGTATTTTAGCTTCCACATTCATAAGTAAAATTGCCTGATTTTCTTTTTCCTATCTTTATCAAGCTTTAATATTAATATTTCTTGAGTGCCATTTCCAGCCTTTTCTGTGGCCTGATACAGTTGTTTTAATTATTGTTTTTATTGATTGATTTCAGAGAAAGAGAGGAAGGGGGAGAGAGAGAGATCAATTTGTCGTCCTACTTATTGCTGCAGTCATTGGGTGATTCTTTTCTGTGCCCGGACTGGGGATGAAACCCGAAACCTTGGCTCATCAGGACAACGCTCTAACCAGCTGTGCTACATGGCCAGAGCCAGCCTAGCAGTTATAATAATAACCTGTTACACTTTTATGGATGCTGGCACAATACCCCTGGTTCAGAGACAAAAGACAGTGCATTACAGTAATAGCAGTAATGAGAGATCATCATTTTTGTGCCAATTTCCGAAGCCCAGTTCCCACAGAGCAACATGAAGAGGTCAGATGACACCTGCACGTGCAGTGGTTGGAGCAGGAGAGGACCCTGAGTCGAAGGGCCTGATCATTTCACAGCGGTCGCTAAGCATACTTGCTCTTTGCTCTGGAGCGAGGCACACTCTCTGTCTTCCACGGTTGTAGAAAACCTGCACTTAACTCTGAGGGAATTAGAGTTCTATAGTCCTTTATTCCACAGTTTTTCACTATACACATCCTTACAAAGATAGTCCAGAGCAAGGGGGCATCAGCAGCTCACTCACAGATGTGCAAAAGGTAAGAGACCCATGGAGAATTATTTCCCAGCAATGGCTGAGGCAGAAAGGATAAAACGTTAGTACTTGGTAATTCTTAGGTAGTGGGCACATAATGTTATTACATTTTTCCCTGTGCTTTTCCACATTTTTAAAATATCTGTGTTCCCTAACCCCCACTGAAATAGGGAGAGAGGGAAGGGGAGAGAAGGAGAGAGAGAGAAACAAGAGCTGTCTAGCAATACAATCGCTGTCTCAAGATTTGGTGTGTGCTCTAACAAAATAGAGATGACATCCCTTTAGGGACGTTGTGGAATTCCTGAATTGGATGGTAGGGCAGGCAGGGTAGGGTCCTTCAAATTCAAAGAATTTACAACATAGGATGGTCAAGTGTGAAGGTATTTCAGTTCCTTAGCTATTCCTCCTTATTACCTCTGTGTTTGATCATGTTCATGGGTGGGCCAGGAAAATCTCTCTCTCTCTCTCTCACACACACACACACACACACACACACACACAGTTCCCAAACAGCTCATGGCTAGGATTATCTACATTTCTTAATCTCGTTGGTCTGTTTTATTTTT
The DNA here is from genome assembly GCA_007922815.1 of Macrotus californicus. NCBI lineage: Eukaryota > Metazoa > Chordata > Mammalia > Chiroptera > Phyllostomidae > Macrotus > Macrotus californicus. The sequence goes on from VMDR010022155.1 coordinate 1,511, forward strand.
AATGAGGTCCATGGAAGGACTGTTATTGACGCCCTGAAGGTATCAGTATATTTAAAATGTCCTGGGCACAGGAAAGACAATAGTGAGCAAGAGAAACATGACCCTGTTCCACAGAACTCACTATCTCCTGGGAAAGACAAATAAATTCAACCAAATAATAAACTGTATTGCCTCACAGATTCACTAGAAATTGATGGAGCCCCTCCCCTTTCACATCTATTGACACTTGACCACTAGTTCTTCAGGAGCCCTAGCCAGGCAGAGTCGGCAGGATTTCCTGTTTGTCCCACAAGGAGGAACAGGAGAGGCAGGGAATGTGCTGGTTCACGTAAGATCCAACAAAGTCCTGGTTGATGAAAGGCATCTGCTCAAGTACCTCTCTTTGCTTCTGCTTGGATATTCCTTTCATAGGAAATTCCAATATCCAGCTTCATAGTGTATACTTATTGCTTCAAAGCACCCAGAAAATCGAACACGGCATTAAAAAATCCAAAATTAGAATATTCTCTTGAGGTCTTTGCCCCAGGTACAACACCCTCCATTCCTGGTTCCTTCCGATACCATTCTTGTGCCCATAATAATATGTAACACACATGTGTGCACACAGCACTTGCTTTCTCAACATTTCTAAAAATTTCCTCTTATTTGTTCTGAAAGGCTAAGGACATGGGAGGGGCTACTCTTGCTGAAAGAGGAAACAAGATTAGCTAAAGAGCATGCGGGTCTCTTTCACCCATTTCTCTCAGCAGCAGTAAAAACGCAGCTACCGCTCAGCTTCAGCAAAACCCTAAATGAAAATTCAGGTTGATAGAAAATATTAAATTAACATTATTAAATCCATTGAATAGTCTTTCTTTTTGAAAGCGTTCAAAGTAGAATTCCTTTACTGAACAAGCTCCCCTCACAAGCATTCCAGAAGATGTTGGGGTTGGGGCAGTTTACAGATTTGAAAGCAAGGAGCAAAATGCAAAACCAGATTCCAGTTTCCTTCAAAAGTTGTGCAGTAGGTAACAATTTCCATTTGCGACATCTCACTTGCTAAACTGCCACAAACTATTTTGAAAAATGGACATCATCTGCCCCCTGCTGTATTCTAGGTGAATGACAGGATCTTCTAATTGAGCCTCAAGAGATAGAGCCAAATTTGGCCCATACGACTCGCATCCTTTTTTAGAATATAAAGGCTATGGCAAAAGGGGTGGTGTATGTGGCTCACCATTGTGTCTCAGCATGTAGCACAGTTGGCATATAGCCGGTGCCGATGTGCCAGCTGAGTGAACATACAGGTAAGGAAGGTATGCTTACATAATCTGTTTGCATGGGCATAATGCCAGGAACACGTCGGCCCAGGAAAGAAAACACCGCAAATATTGGGCAATTCTCCGTTCATAAGTGTTTGAAATAAATTGGTGTCAATCAAGCATACCTAGTGTTCTCTAATAATTCCACTGGCTAAACAAAATAAAATCGCAGTATTCAGACTTATGGATAAAGGTTGGTATTCTAAATGTTACGGCCGAGAAACCAATCTTCGAGAATTTAGGATCTAAAAGACATGAGGTAAAAGACAGAAACATGATTGTCTCCAAGGTGGCAGAACTAGTTCAGAGATCATAAAGTTCTCTGTGTCATTTTTCATCCCTTTCTCCAGAGACCCCTGCTGCTACCAGCCCTCCAGGGATCATTTCTCTCTCTCCCAAGGATGAGGGAAGCAAGGATGGGACAGGTCGGCCTTGTCTTCAGTTGGGGGTGGATTTATTGAATACGAAAGAAGTCACGTTATAGTGAAGACTTTGACATTTGATATATCTATGTACCTAACTGGAAAAGCTTAGGCTTTATCAAGGAGTCAACGAATAAATAAGTATATGCAGAACAGTTCTAAAGGGAATATAACTAAGTGCCAATGGATGTGATAGAGAAAATATCCCAGAGAAAAAGGTTTCCACCAGGGAAATCTTTTAAGAAGTTGAGACTGACAGTCTGTTAACACCACAACTCAACAAGCAAATAAAACGGGTGAGGCAAAGAGGGTGCAGGGAGAGTATTTACCATCTGATCTGAGATCACTGACCCTGAGTAAGAGGGAAAGGAGGGTTGGGGTACACAAAACAGGCAGAAAGGAACATCCTGACCCATTTAAGGGTGGCAGTAAACAGAGGACTGGAGCAACCCTGGAGAAGCAGAGGGCCACCACCCGCTCAAATCCCTCAGGGATAAAGGTTTAGGTCACTCCACCAGGTAAAGCCAGATGGAGCCGTGGCCTAGGGCAAAGGGAACATGGAATGGGTAAATATCAACTAAGGCCTTCTTTGTTCCTTTGCTGGTGAATTGCGTAAATACATATGCTAATTCTTTTTCTTTTTCTCTCCCTTCCCCAACTATTCTACATAGCCTCTGTTGACTCATTTTACAATCCACTCATCCATAGTGTACAGGGTATTAAGATGGCATGGTGCTTAAATTAGAATGAACACCACACTGAAATCCTGGGTTGAAGGAGGACTGTGATGAACTAAAATTTTGGGCTGCACCTTTCGAGGAGAGAGCAGTATATTTGTGTAAGGGACAGTCGCATCGTGCTGGACAGATGAGAGATGCAACAATGGAAGAAGGGTGTGTGTTGATGCTGGGCGGCCAGAGAGTAAACATGTGTCCATCTCCAAATCTCTCAAACCCCTTCTCCTTGCTTTGATCACTCCTCACATGTCAATCCTACCTCCCTCACATAGAATAACTTTAATTGAAATTTGTTAATTACTGCAACAGGTATAGTAGATTCTGCCAATCAGATACACATGCGTGAGACTTTGTTTCAGAAGCAAGTTTTCTCAGAAAGCAGAACGGGCAGCCCCAGCAGACCTTAGGGTGGCCCGCTGGCCGCAAAGGCAGCCTGGTTGCAAAGTCAGTGGTGATGGCTGTTCCCACCATCCACGGCCCAGGCCACGTGTAGCTGCTGCTCCACTGCATGGCCAGGTCTGAGGTGCGGTCTGGGACTTGTTGCTAGAAGCTCAGCCTAGCCTCCCCCAAAATTCTGGAAATTTGGAATAGCATTTGTGAAGCCCTTCCTACTTAAATTAGCTTAAAGAGGATTTCGTTGCTAGAACTAAGAAATCTGACTAGAACAGAAAGAGTAGCAGCTACAGGTCTATGACGGACAGTTTGCTTTGCTTATGTCAGCCTCAATTTTGTCATCTCTGAAAACTTCCGGGCACTGTAGTAAGGATTAGAAATAATACACAATGTGTTTGTTCTATCTAGGAAACACTCATATCATGGCTTACATAGTCACCTGATTATATCTGAAATCTATTTCTTTTCATCTGAGGGTTGTCACCACCTGGGCTGTTTCAGGGACCCCCTAATGGATCGTGCTTTTCCCGGCCTGCCCACCCGCCAGAAATCTGTTCTCATCACAATGACCCCGTCAAAATGGAAGCCAGCTCCTATTGCCCATCTGCTCAACATACCCTAATAGTTCCCAGCTTTCCTTCTACTAAACATTCCTTTCAACAGCCTAGGAGACCTGCATCCCCCGGCCCCTAACCACAGTCCTAGGCAGCCTTGCCTCGCTGTCCCTTTAGCGTAGCTGTCACACCCACTCTTCAGGCCCTAGCGCTGCCTGCCCATTCCTTTTGTCTGGAACGTTTTTCCCTAATACAGGTAGGATGAAAGCAGGCTTACAGCTGTGAGTGCATGAAACCCAGTTTATTCTTGTGTTATTATTTATCATTGTATTATTTTCCATACAAACAACTGTGAACCTTGCTCCGCACCCTGTATTTCTGCATAGCTCATTCCCTTGTCTCCTCCACGTCTTGCTCAAACATCACCTCAATGAAGCCTACCACCCTCACCGCTGCATTTGAAATAGCAAACCTCCTGCCCCACACACGCCTCATCCTGATCTGTTTTTTCCTGTAGCACTTACCACCTTCTAAACCACATAATTTACTGGATCCCATTTATTTTTGTCTGACTTGCTTGTCTCTTTTGCTCACTGATGTTGCTCTTATGCCTATAATTGAGTCTAACATATGATACCCAAGAAACATTTGTGGAATAAAGAGTTATCAAATGAATGAATGACTGAATGAATCACTTCTTCAACTGCTCTACTACTATGCAGTAGTCCCCGCTTGACCATGGGGTGTATGTTCCCAGACCCCCAGAGGATGTCGGAAACCATGGAGAGTACCAAACCCTATATGGACCACATTTTTTCCTACACATTCATACCGATGATAAAGTTCGATTTGTAAGTTAGGTGCAGTGAGATAGCAACTTTAACAAAATAGAACATTACAAGATAACACTGTAATAAAAGTGATGTGGTCTCTCTCTCTCTCAAAATACCTTACTGTGCTGTACTCGCCTTCTTATGATGAGCCGACAAAATGCCGATGCGATGAGCTGAAGTGAAGTGAGTGATGCAGGTGTTGTGATGTGGCCTTAGGCTACTGGAGACCTTTTCACAGGATGTCAGGAGGAGGATCATCAAGCCATGTTGACACCAATGGTTGCTGTCAGCAGCACATGATGTCGACAGTTGGGGAAACTGAGTATTTGTGGACTGTAGCTGACCCGAGTAACTGAAACTTCGGCAAGCGAAAACGAGGACAAGGGGGGAGACTACTGGACCACTACTGTAGCCCTGCCCTGGCCCTTCTCAGGTCATTTTTTGTATCACCTAACAACGTTCTGCATGGGCAGAAAGTAACTCAAAGCCACAGCATGTTTCTTCAGGTTCCAACATTTGTAATTACAACTCTATGAACAATAAAAAGCTATTGGTCCTAAAATGCAATTTCATTTTGGGGGGCAGGAAGAAAAGGAGGGTTCTTTCATTTGTCAATACCAAAAGCGCCCTGACTGATGAAACCTACAGACTCATTCTAGATGGGCAATGCTGAAATGATGGAGAGGCAAGGTAAATGGGTCACCCTTACCTTCTGAGGAAACCTGTCATGTCTACAGCCTGTGCCACACAACGGGACAATGGCCATGAATAGTAAGTGCACATTCACTGAGGAAACGAAACCGAGTGATACTGCCTTTCCCCAAACAAAACAGCAATGACGACTACACCCCGCAGAACCTGCTTATTCTCTTCAGGAAGTACCAGGTGTCAAGTTAAAAGTAGAAATGATTTGGCAGATGCATTTTTCACAGATGTCACCCCCGTGAAACAGATTCAGAAGGACGTCTACCAGAATTTTGGTGCGTATACTCCCACTCTCCGACCAACTCCAGGCACGGGTGTTAGTTTGTCTCCAGTTAAAGACGAAGCTAAGGCTCACTTGTTACGTGGGCTTAGCCAAGTTCAAAGGCTTAGAAGTGGTGGTGCTGGGATCAAACCTCAGTTTAAACTCCAAGGTCCATCTCCTTTGCCTGGCACTGAAATTGAAGTATTCTCGCAGTTCAAGATTATACAAACTTTTACACAGTCTTTATGTGAAGTTTGTGACTGGGAAGTAAGTCTAAACTACTGTTTTGATGACCTCTTTCTTGCTTTGTCGGTAGCTATGGATTCTTTTTCCTCAAGAATGACTGTTATTTACTATATAAGCTTACTTCTTAAAATGTTAAAATTCTTAAATAACCGCCCAAATGAACGCACCCTGCCCACACCTCGTTTCCCCAATAGCTACGGACAGCCTTCAGGATAGTTACCAGACTACGGGCCAGACAGAGCAAGCACGTGGGGCCTTAAAGGCTAGCAACATTGAGTACAAATGTTCTAGTTCTGTACCTGTGTCCTAACCACCTTCACATTTTATTACTTGATTCTGTCCTCACTATTGTGGTGGAGAGAAAATTGTCACAAAAAGCAGAAAACTGTCGTCAATAATCCAAGGTCAAGTGATCTCTCCTCAAAACCTCACCTACCCTCAGAAGAATCAAAGCAACCATGTGAGCACCGAAGAATTACTTAATGACCCTGGGAAATGTTCATGGTAAATGAAAAACTTATCATGTGTAGGGCAATTCTATTTTTGTATAAACTAAAAATCAAGAGTATGTCTTCTGCATAGACATGGCAGTTAAGCACAAAAAAGATTTCAATAGCACATACACCAAATAAGGGGCCTATGGGGTGTCCATCAAAAGGACAGGAAAAACTTCACTTAATATTTGTTTTTTAATGGATTACGGGTGATTTTCACCTACAGTATTAATGAAGTCTTCGCTCCACCTTTCAGTGCTTTTAGAACACAGCCAAAACAGAGCTTTCATCTTGAGTTTAGGGACATTACTCATTTGTATCCAAAGCTTTTACAGATTCAAACCCTAGGAGGTATGTAGCACAGTTTTGGGTCTGTGAGCCTGATATTCCAGGCACCTTTTTTACATCCCACAGTACTGCGCGAGTGTAAAAAGTACTAATACACGTGGAAGTGCTTTGTTGAGCTATACAAAGGCTGTGGTCCCCATTCCTAAGCTTTTTTACACATACCTCTAGATACTTTGATCTGGTCAACCGCTAGCTTGAGCTCTGATGAACCCAGAAAGTCACAAGACTACAACCTTAATACTGGGTTGGCCAAAAACTGTTTAGCTTTTTCTGTAAAATAAGACACACCTTTCATTTTCACCAATAACCTCATTGATTTGGGTATTCAGAGTATGGCGGCTATCTCCCACGTGGGGGAACACTGACTGTTCTCAATTCGTGTCTTGATTTGACCGCTATCAGCCTCAGCTGCTCTACCCGACAACCGAAGGGCACCGTCCAGCGACAGATCTGCAGCATGAAACTTCACAAACACTTTCAACACGTTCAATCAGTCACAGAACCTTTTCCATACACTGCACAAACCTTTTTTTTGCATTTCAGTTGTTTTTACCCTTTCTTGAAATAATAAAGCATAATGTGCCAAAAATGTTGTTTTCTTCCACCTTCAGTATTAAAATGGCTGCAGAAACTCACCAATTTTGATGTTTTTTTAAATGCACGCTGATATGACAGCTGTCACAATACATACAATCTAACAAAACTGTTTCAAATGAAGTTAAAGACAACTAAGCAATGCCAGAGCCATCATATGAAAACACCAAACCTTTTGGCCAACCCGATAGTTGTATTAACCTGAAATACGTCAACAGTGGATCCATTCCTCAGCCTGAACTCCAGCAAACTGCGAATGTGAAGGAAAAAAACCCTAGGGTCTGACAGAAGACTTAGAGGCAGTGCCAATTCTGTCCTGCGTGGGAAAGCCCTAATTTAGCTTTGTTTTCCCAGCTGCGTGGGAAAGCCCTAATTTAGCTGTTTCCCAGAAGACAGAGGCTCCAGACGGAATGTAAGCAAGACAGCCAATGGACTGGCACACCCTGGCCAGGTGAGGAAGTGCTGCCAGCACAGCTGCCAGCCCTCCGGGCTCTCATCACCACCCCCAACCATGACACAAGTGGAACCACTCAGGCACACTGAACAATCCTGGTCAAAGTACAGGAATTCAGGCCATGAATGAAACTGCTGAAACCAGGTGCCTGCAACAGACGTTTGCTACCCACGCTCGCAGACAGGCAGCTAGTCAAAGAGCCGACTCCCCAGTGAAAAGACTAAACTGCAAAACGACTTTCTGAAAGGCCATTTTGAATACTCACATAGTGACCACTAACAGCATCAGTGTTTTATGAAATTTTACAGCATATTTTAATAGGTTCTCAACCGAGACAAACTTTTTTTTGAACCCCATAATATTGAACACCAATTAACACCAACAGCACTCACACCTACAAGGGTAAAGTTCCGAGCCTATCCAATTCTCAAGTACTGAGTTGGCCAAAAAGTCCATTACATTTTTTCCATAGGATGGCTCTGGTGGTGCTTGTCTTTAAATTCATTCAAAACAATTTTGTTAAAATTTTATTGACAGCTGTAATTTTTTTAAAACTTACAAAAATTGGTGAATTTTTGTGCAGCCATTTTAATATTGAAGATGAAGGAAGATACTCAACATTTTCTGCATATTATGCTTTATTATTTCAAGAAAGGCAAAGACACAACTGAAACACACAAAAAAGATTTGTGCAGTGCAAGAAGGCGCTGTGACTGATTGAACGTGTCAAGTGTTTTGTGAAGTTCCTCGGTACCACTGACATTTTGGCCAAATTCTTCTTTGCTGGGGGGCTGTCTCATGCACTGGAAGATGGTTAGCAGCACCCCTGGCCTCCACCCACTAGAAGCCAATAGTGGGAGATAGCCGACATACTCAAAATATCCAAATCAGTAGTTATTGGTGACAAGGAAAAATATCTTTGATTTTATGGAAAAAACCACAAGGACTATTTGGCCAACCCTGTAACTAACTAAAGCAAGCCCAGCTCAGGGTTTTCTGAAAATATAACCCTCAAAAGTGAAATACACTGTTCAATTCTACAATATACTGTTCACTGAAGCAATGACGACTAGCAATCTTTGAGAAAGACGTATGAAGTATTTCTTTGTAAAAACCTACCATGTTACGTAAATGACTAAGAAACTATACCAGAGAAATATACCACACCAAAGTTATTTTCAGCCAACAGTTTTGAGTTTGTCTTTAATCCCTTTTATTGTTTCTTGCTTAACAATGTTCAGAATCTTCCAGCTGAAACCAGTGCTTTCTGGGAATCCTTTATAAAAGCATATCTTCTTTGGAGAAAACACTCAAATTTCCAACAAGAAATACTAAGAAATCCAATGGTCTAGATTTCACAACTCTTTAAAAAAAAAAGATATGTGTCTTTAATTTCATTAAGAATTATTATTATACAACAAGCTTTTTATTTTTCACTCATAAAAACAGTCCACAGCATTCATAAAACAGGGCAGTAGTAGAAGAAATAAAGAGAGACACTTTTCAGGTGGATTCTTTATGTTTAAGAACAGATGAGTCGGTAGCAATTTAATACAGATGGAAACAAATACAATCCATACAAAAACAGGAGCTGAAAAGGGGAGGAGAGATATCAACCAAGGTAAATTTAGAGCTTTCCGGCATGCAACTCAACATCTGAAGTTTCTTCACTTAAAAACCAAAGTCGGTGCTTTATTACGTGTTTATAAAGAGGCTACAAAAGTACTGCAAAAATGTTAGCCTTACATACACCACAGAAAAAGAGAAAGAAATTAATAAACCCCCAGCTACACCCAGGCTAATCACAAACTCTCCCTGACCAAGACAGACACAGAAAAATGACCTTTTACAGCTGGGCTTCAAGGTTCAAGGTCTTTGAGCTCTCACTTGGGTGCTTCCTGCTCACGCTCTTTTAAATATAAGCAAGTATGGTTTATGTAATGGAACACATACTTGAAGAGTTCCTTAAAAAAGAATCACAAGTTTCATTTTATATATACAACAAACTTTTAATTAGGTACCGAAAATAAATTACAGGAAATAACCTTAAAATGCAACAGAGGACAAAGTCACGATAAACATTCCCATTGAATTCCCTTGGGGGGCGAGACTGCAGTGCTCAAGGAAGATAAATATCACAAATATATCAAAAACTTCAAATAGTCTATGCATTCACACACGGACATGAGCCACAGACATTCCTTCACAGGGACTGGACTTGTTAGCCTACCACAGAACCAGGTTTTGCCATAGACTACAAAACTTTGAATACAAAATTGCTATTTATATATTTATAATTCATATACATGCCCTATCTGTGAGTTTAGAAAATAAAAGCTACACACTGTACAGACACTCTTAACTCATAGCTGTAGGCAACATTTTTGGATGGAACTTCTCCCCCCGTGATTAATGGCATATTTTATGTACATGAAGACTAAACTGCATGACAGTTCAGTTTCCCAGATATGCATCTCCTTTTAGGGCAGGTTTAAAAATTTAAAAAGGCAAGAAGAATGTACACCTCAAAACCACTTTCTCAGCTACGAGAGTTGTCATGTAGTTTCCGGGGAGGTTCTGATCCATGCATTTATGTAATACTGGTATTGAAGGCAGTAAAGCAATATGTACTTTTAATGTAGTGGCTCAAGAAAGGCTTCATTGTCATTCCAATCTGATTCTTGTTAGTGATTCATAACTTCTCTAAAAATTAAAATTCAATGGGACACTGTGTTAGACCCTAAATAGATTTCTTAAAATATTTTCCCTGAAATATCCTTTTACAGAAGACAAAATCCACTGACATTAGATTAAGTAAAAAGGAAAAGAATTAAAAACATGGCACATAATGTGCATGATAAACTCCTGCTCCTCAGCCAGTCTCCATGCCTTAGGAGCCAAGAACAGAATGCTTAAAACCAACAAACCATTTTCACACTCTGTGGCAGCCATCTGTGAAGCCAGTTGTACTAAACTACTTCTACAGTTGATTGTAAACTTTGGTTTATTCGTATTTGAGTTCTCATTGTACAGCAAGCATGAGAGGGGAGAGTGGAGTCCATGAGGAGATGACTGTCAGTCTGTCTTTAATCTGGCTTGATGAGACACCTGGTCAGTCAGGCCTGCTTTGATAGAGTTTGTTACAGACTGCCTTATGTTTTCCTCCATCAAATTATCACCCAGGGGCTTCAACACCTGTGGTATGAGAAATGTGCAAAACAAATAAAAACATGAGGTAAAAAAAGAGTTACATATAAAAATAGATATAAAAATTCAATTCAAAGCAATGAAGAAAATAACCAGGAATGTGGGAAATAAAAAGATGCTTCTCCCAAAAAAAAGTTATGATGCTACAAATAATGCAGTTAGACATTTTATAACGCAACAAAAACCACTTTCCTCTTAGTCAAACCATTCACACTCCCTATGAGATGGATGTGCAATTCCATACCCTATGTGCAGCATCAAATCTGGTATGTACACAGCATTTATGCAGGCCGGCCCAGTCGGTCCTGCTTATTGTCCTACATGTGTAAGTGTGAATACTTCAGAGAGAGAAAAAGTGTAAAATACTGTCTAATTTTTCTTCTTGTTATTGTTGGACGACAGTCTCTGTCGCTGTGCTGATGAAAGAGCACGATGGACCATTCGACGTCTAGTGACTTCAAACACTTTGGAAAACACCTAAAACACGGAGTGATCTGTTAGGAGAACGGCTCAGAGAGTTTAAGACTACAAGAATTCGAGACTTTGTAGGGTTCTCACCTTCCTGGGACTCCTCTGAAGCAAAAGAGAATGCAAAAAAAATAATTTAGACAAAGTTTGTTGACACAGCACAGACCTTCTCTGACTAGTGATTGCCTCACCTCAACTACACTGAAAGTATTTCACAAACTTTAGGTTCTCCCATTGAACTGTCTCGTAACAATGGCACCTCTAACACCCCAGGATCAGTGCTGTACAGGAGGTGACTGGTTTTCACAGGAAGACACTGTACAATTATGAAATTCATGTTGCAGAAAATGAGGAATGGTGCAAAATTTTAAGGTGGATAATACTTTCTTAAAAAGTGAGGTTGTAATTGCTTTTAATCCATTTTCTACTAGAAGGTACCAAAGGAATGTGAAGAGTGACATCTTTGAGATAAAAATTTAAATATAACAAATATCCAAACGCAAGCTTCCAAATTAGATCTGAATAAAAATCAGCATTTCTCTAAAGAATAAGTACAAAATTCAAATTAATATGTGGGTCACTTTATGAAATAATAATGACATTATTACAAGAAAAGTCAACACTCAACTGAACTTCCAAACTTTCCTCAAAAATGGTTTGCTTCCTTAGTCTTTGAATTTAAAGCCAAAACCAATATGGACCTGCATATTCTAGATCTTCAAATAAGCCCAATCCTTCAACAGCCCAAAAATGATATCTGAAAATGCCTATTTTACTGTCCATCAGTAATAACTGTAAGCTTTCACCCTGGTCCTTGATATGATGCTCAAATACTTCATGATGACCATTTTAATGATAACATCCTTAAATGGAGTTTTCTGTACATAGGCAATTCCAACTCACAGTTGGCCAATAAATCACGTGGCTTTCCTTAGCAGATATTTGTCAGGCTTGACTTTGATTTCTGGTTTGAGGTAAAAAAATTGTGATGTGAATTCTGGTTCAAGTAAAGGTTATGGTTAAGAGTTGGTTCTCTGTAGTGCTTTGCTTTGTTCATTAGTATTTCCATAGTACACAGATCAAACAAAGTTTTTTGATGTAAGAAATCCCTACTGGATTGTTCCTTGCAGTACACCAGTAAATCACTACCATCTTCATGGAAGGCAGCGAAGACCTGAACACCATCTACTATTTTTCCTGGAAAACAAGCATGCATTGCTTCTTGACAATATTAGTAAGACACTTTTCTTGCTTTCCTGAAGCCCTGAACTTCCAAACTTCTTTTCCTTACCTTCACCACTCTTTCACCAATTATATTTTCTTCTCTTAGGAAGAAATGCTTAGAGACTTGCCCTGCCCACTGTTTGGTAGAGTCGCGTCTATGATCAAGAATCTGTCCACAGGATATTAGAAATTTAAGCCAACCAAAGCACTCTATAGTTATGACTTTAAGGGAAAAAACACTTTCCTGTTCACACTTTATATTCAGATTATACGTCCAAACAGAAATACCCTTTGGACAGGCCTCATAAAAACGAAAAGTAGTTCTGCAAAATACTGTGTGGGGTGGAGGGAGAGGCACAGGGTAAGATTAATCACTGAAAAACCAAAAGATAGATACCAACCTGTTCCCACAGTATCTCAGCAATCTGATCAATCATTGTTCCAATCTCTCTGAACTCCCCAGAGTATTTAACATATGCCCAAGTACAAAGAGATGTCAGTGCCAACCCCATGACCAGGTTACACAGGACGGCTATAGAGGTTAGGCCAAGGAATCCAGTCAGTCCTGAGATTATATACATAGCAAACATGACCGCGAACAGTGTGGCAGGGGTACGAGCAGCATAGAAGATATTTTTCCCATCATTGTGCTTTATAAAATTTGCATAGGTTTCTTCGATTTCGGCCTCAAGCTGGTCCTGATAACGACGGCAGAATTCATCTCCACCCATTTTTTTTACTGAACGAAACTGTTTAATCGCCACTTGCTTAAGATCCAGGTGTTTTCTCTCCAGATCTGAAGGTGCAATGTAAGGCTTGTCCCCGCCACATACCTGTACAGACACAATTACAGTACAGATTACAAGCCAGCAATAAGTGACACTTAAAAGTTCCCTTCTCACAGTGTTTAGTCTCAAAGAGTCCAATCACCTACATGGTTTGGTTTTAAACTTGTTCATAACAGCATACCACATAACCATGACCTATTTATTTGTAACCTGTATATTAACTGACGCAGGCAAAATAAGTTTTCCAAATATGACTAATACAAGTAAAGACCAAAAAAATCACACCGCAATCTGTACCTGACTTCACTTAACCCACCAATGCAGCACGAAAGTACAAAAGACCGCTGGCAAGAGAGTGGGTAAAAGATGATAAATAAAAAGGTACTTTAATGTCCAAGTTAGCAAGCTTAGAACAGAAATTGCTACTGGCCTTAATATTAATTACATCAGAAGCTACTAATAAAGAGCACTTGAATCACATGACAGAAAATATTTCAGTACAGTTTATTAAAAAACTTACTACCCGTATCCTGTACTCTACGTGAATTATTTTCTTAGTTTACTTCCAACAGAGATGATAAAAGGGAATTAAGAAATGATGTAACATAATGCATAAGGAGTAAAAATTATTACAATTATTTTAAATAATAAAAATCTTCTATCTCACTTTAGTGTCAAATTTAAATTTTAGTTACAAACCTGTTCCATACTTTTGGAATAAATCTCTCTTGCTCCTGCTACTGCAGCAAGATTATTAGCTTCAGCTGTTGCCTAAAAAATAAAATATGTGCCAATTTTATGCAAAAAAAAACCTGACAATTCTATGAATCCTGATTAACACAATAAGTTATATACAATGAACAAGTCTGAAATGAACCAGAGAAAATATTACCAACTTCCAGTTTTCCCTTCCAATGGAAGGAAACACCAGTATAAAAGATAATAGTAATTTTTTCTAATAAGACTACTTGCCTAATTTTGTTTTGCTTAGGTCTGTTAAAATGACTTTATAGAAAATATCACATATGCTCAGGAAATTAAAGAGAATTAAATAGATACAACACTAAAATGTGTCAAGTCTCCAAATGTAAAGAATAAAGTATTACCTATATGGTTCTCTATCAAATTACACAAGAGACATTTTTAAATGCACAACATTGCCTATTCGGTGAGTATTATGAGAAAATACTGTTTAACACACTATAAAACTGAGAAATCGCCCAAGACATCATTAGAAGCAGCTCTAAATCGCTAACACAAAGAGAAAATAAGCCTTACTGCAGACAACATTCACTGCCAAAGACTCAGCAATACGGAAACGCTTGGTTCAGAGAGGCCCATTTTAAGCTATCTGCTGCAAAAGAAGTTTTTTTACACTTTCTGAGCAACTGAAGAGAAGGTACTGAGGACTCTTATTTCTGGAGGCCTATGTGTAAGCAAGGTCTGCAATCCATAGTTACAAATATATCACACAAAAACTTCAGGACCCTAGGGTACAGATAGTGTGTTGTAGAACTGTGCACCTGAAACCTGTATAATTTTGTTAACCAGTGTCACTCCAATATATTCAATAAAAAGGAGAGAGAAAAAAACTCCAGGAACCATGACATGTACTGCCTTAAATATCTAAAACTTATATGCATGCAAAGAAGCACCTCCCCATTTCCAGCCTTTATCTCTAAAGCAAAGATTTTTCCTCCTTCAAAAATAAATACATGTACAATGCACACAGTACCTGAAGCATGGACTTTGGATGTGGAAGTTCCTCTCCTTGATAAATTTTAATGTAAGCCTGAAAATACAAAAGACTCATTATATTGGTAAATTATGCAATTTGGCTCTAT
>VMDR010022156.1:0-16419 GCA_007922815.1 Macrotus californicus
GAGGATGTAGACTCTAGGCTGAGGCACGTGAGGCGTTCATCTTAGGTGCAGATTTTAAGGGGGTGTCAAAATTGATAACCCCTTAAATTTTGTGCCTTAGGCAAGTGCCTCACTCCCCTTGCCCTATTCCTTTTGATGGACTCTCTAAAGAATTGAACTAATTTGCTGTAAATAGGGTTATAGAAAGCAGAGTTCTCAGGCTAGGGGCTAGGGAGGCTGTCTCAGTTGGGTTTGAGTTTAGAATGGGGGTGTCTGGGATATAATTATGTCAAATATAAGTGACTCAACAGAATCTTTGAGCATGTAATGCAGAAATCTCATACTGTCAGAAAGGTGGTTAGAACATGTAAGCTTAACTTCAACATGTGTAGTAGGTCACACGGGGGCCTCCAAGAGATGTGTCCATGTCCCAATGCCTGGAATCTGGGAATGTGACCTTATTTGAAAAAAAAAAAAGTCTTTCGGTAATTAAGCTAAGGATTTTGAGATGAAGAGATCATCTTGTGTTATCCTGGTGCGACCTAAATCCAATGACAAGTGGCCTCACGAAGGTGAAACGCGGTAGGTTTCACAGACAGGAGAGGAGGCAGAGGCTGGAGTGTGGTGGCTGCAGCCAGGGGGCACCGGGATCGCCAACAGCCAATAGGAGCTGAGCGAGTATTTTCCCCTAGAGCCTTAGGAGGGGCACAGACTGACTTGCACCTTGATTTTGGACATCTGGCCTCTGAACTGTGAGCAGATACGTTTCTCCCGTGTTAAGCCACCGAGTTGGTGGTGATTTGTTACAGCAGCCCCAGGAAATCAATGCAATATGGCAATGAATGGACAAATAATAGTGCAGGTACTGAGATTTCATGTCAGTAGAGGGGCTACTTGAGGAGTGTTATCTTCTCTACACTAAAGTCTTAAAGCTTACACTGACAGTGGGCCTGAAGTCAGGTGATCGTATAATTCATTGACCAAATCAGAACACCTTTTGGGAGAGAAGGGGGTACTGCCAGTGGCTACATCTGGACAGCTGGCGTAAATCCTGGACCAGGCCACCTATGTGGTTATGGCTCAAGCTATTAAGTTCCAGAAAATTGGCGGTCACTGGTGGATCTGGCATTGGAGCCACAGTCTCGGTGTCTCAGTGTGGTTGTTCAAGGAGTGTGCGTGTGTGATGGAAGTGCGGGGCGTTTCTGTTAGACAGGTAAATTAGGGAAATGGATACCGTGGCCTTTGAAGCAAGGACTGTGTTGCAGAAGCCACAAGCAGACGTTTGCAGAAAGCGGAGACTCCGACTGCTGGGGAGGAAGAGCTCGGGAAGCCGGGAGCACCAGCGGTGCCTGTTTTGGAACCTTGGCAGGCACTGCAGAAAGGTCCTGGCCAGCTCTCCGGTTTCTTCAAATGTGGTGTAACTGATACATTTGTGCATGTTTGTCATTAGCGGCGGCATTTGCCATTCTGTCTAAGTCTCATGGTGTTTTAATTATTAAATAGCCTTAGGAGCTTCGGTATTTGGGCAAGAGAAGTAGAACAAAAATCTATTTTCTAATACTGAGGAGTATACAAGATCCTTGTCTCCATCCATTTGGTAGGAAAGAATCGTAAGTTCATAATCATGCCATACCACATACTCGTGTTGTTATACTGTGCAACTGTGACATTCTTAAACAGAATAATTAGTTTTATGTTTTGGTTTAGACATCTAAGTTCATCATGACAACATAACACTTTAAATTTCTATATTTATCTGGTTTAAATGGTGCTAAATATGCTATAGCAATGCTAAAAATTGTTTCCTATATTCCTAGGGAATATCAGTGAGGAATCAGCAATTCAATTGAAAGCATTTCTGTGCACTATGTGCTGGGCACTCTGTCAGTGCTGTGGACACAAAGATGTGGGCACATTCTCCATCCGTCCACTTCCGGCCTTCTCCTCCCTGCTCTGGGCCTTGGGGGTCTGACCTCCACTGATGGCTCCCTTGCCTTCCGACTTCTGGTTAGGGTCAGCTGCACCCATGAAGGCTGTCAGCCTCTCTGTTCACACGGCTTTCTCTGATTCCAGGAGGGTGTCAGTAACTGGCCAGGCCTGGAGGTGGTAAATATGGGGGAGGGGAGAGTGAGAGAGGGAGAGGGAGAGGGAGAGGGAGAGGGAGGACACTATATGGTTTCATTCGTTTTCCTAAACCCTGCTCACATCTTTGTCAACAGTCCCTTTGTTAAACTTGCTCGAAATGACTAATGTGGGGGCTGGGACCCTAATAGATGAAGATACAGACTCACCATCAAGTCTGTATCACATTTTACTCACATTTCATCTGGAGAGACAGACATATAAACAGCTAACTGTAACAAAGTGAAAACTTTATTTTACTAAAGGCCTGTGCAAAGGGTTGTCGGAGCACCTAGGAAAGAACGATGAACTCTTCCCCAGAAAGGCAGAGGTGCAGAGAGACAGGGTAGTCTTCACCCAGAGGTGGCATCTGGGCTGCTGGGGATTCCAGGGTGCGGAAGTCCCTTGCATCTTTAAAGACCTCAAGACCTCAGTCTCAGAGATCTTGGGCTGGTTGGGTGAAGGTGGTGGCAACGGCTCAGGAAGAAAGAGGAAGCTCCTAAAGGCCCCTGACACTATTTTAGAGTAATGTCACATGGTGAAATGAGTGATGAACCCGAGTTAGAAGGGTGTTTGAGTCCTGAAGTTGTCACTAACTGTGTGGACATGGGCACATTTCCTAACCTCGCTCAGTCTCAACTGCCTTGTCTACCTAAATGGAGAAGATAATCCCTACCCTTTCCCTTAGAGGATTTCTGGGAGGCTTAACATGAAATAGTGTTCGTAAATATATTACAGGGCTAAACCACCGTACCAACTGGGAGCATGTGTGTGTAGGGAAATCTGAAATGAGATTAGCCACGGGTTGGTAGTAATTGAAGCTAGGCGAGAGGTGCATGAGACTTCATTGCGCTGTTTGCTCTACTTGGGGGCGGGGGTATGTGTATACATGCAAAATGTTTGAAACAACTGACCTACATGGAAGGCGCAAAAAATGCAAAAGATTCCTGTGCACCTTTTGCTTAGATTCCTCAGATGTTGATAACACTGCTCTCCTTCGCCATGTTCTGCGTATGTATGGGATGCATTTATGTGTGTGTGTGTATTGTTACTCCGCTGAACAACTTGAGAATGTTGTAGACAGGATGCCCTTTACCTCTATCGTTCCCACAAACGAATTCATTCTCTTACATACCCGTAGTACAACAATCACATTCAGGAAATGAGCACTGGTACAGTACTATTACAATATCTAATCTACATAGCTTACTCAAATGTCACCAGATGTCTCACTAATATCCTTTATTGCTAAAAAAATATTTTTTTTTTCTGGTCCAGAATTCAATCCAGGACCACAGATTGCATTTAGTAGTTGTTTGATCTCTTTAATTGCCTTAAAACTGAAACAGTTCCTAAGTCTTTCCTCATCTTTTATGACCTCAACTTTAAAAAATACACAGGCCATTTATTTTGTAAAATGTCTCTCAATTTAGGCTTGTCCAGTGTTTCCTTATGATTAGATTCAGATGATACAGTCTTGGCAGAAGTATCGTAGAAGTTGTGTCTTTCTCAGTGCACCACGTCGAGTCACACCACATGTTTGTCCCATCACTGGGGTGTAACTTCCCTTGGCTAAGGTGATTGATGCCACAAAAGTAACACTTGCTCTTTGTCATGAATGAGCAGCTTGTGGGGAGATAATTTGTGTTCATATTTTTTACATTTTTATAATAAAAATGAGGAATCAAGAGTTCAGTTTTAGGTCAGTTAAGTCTGGGATATCAAGCAAGCAGACACATGTATGAATATGGAGCTCAGAGAAGCGTTCTAAGATAGTGAGTGTGGTACAACATAGATGATAGACGGAGTGGATTGAAGAGAAAATAATAGATAAGCAAGTCAAGCGCCTTTGAAGAAATCTTTTATCAATCTTGATGTGAGAAGGAGCAAATAACAGGTTTGGTAGCTGACAGAGAATGTAAGGCCAACAAAGCACTTTTCAATGTTGGGAAATATAGGGACACCATTATATGGTGGCAGGGATGGTGCAGCAGGAGGGGTGAACAGAAGCCGAGCGGGCTCCGAAGGGTGCTGTGCTCCAGCCAGAACGCGCAGCTCATTGGCTGCCAGGCCCAGCTCTGTCGCTCCCCAGCCACGTGGCGTCGGTGAGGAAGTCAAAGTCTTTGCACTTCAGTTAACTCATTTGGAAAACGGGACTGTTACAAGAGTTGAGTGAGATGATATTTATAAACAACACAGTACTGCGCCTGCTCAAAGAAAGTGCCCTGTCAGTGTGAAGTTAAATATGTTCAACTCATTGTCATTTACTATCCTAGAATCGTTTTAGGTCTGAATTCTGCGAGTATTTTCTTAGGTCTTCCTTCTCTTTAATTGTATCTGATTTGACATTTAACCCATATTTTGAGTTTTTAACTTCAATAACTATATATTTAATTTTTAGTTCTATTTAGGTTCTCCTTTTTAAAGATGGTGTCCTTCCTGTATATTTTGTTACTTTTTACCAAATAATAAAAGAAGTACATATTTAAAAAACAAAAATAAATAGATAGTATCCTGATTGTTCATATAGTTTCTATTATGGCTTTTAATTTTTTAATTATTTAAACATAGTTATTGTATACACCCTTCCTAATATTTCAGTTTGGTGGAAAGCACATATTTTCCTGTACATTTATATCTGCTGACTTTCCCTATGGTGAGTCATTTTCTTTTGTGGTTTATAAATTTTTACTCATCTTTAACTGAAGTTGTTTGTTTCTGTGGGTGTCCCATGAGCCTTGGTAGGGAACTGTCCCTACAGACTTGTTTGGCATTTTCTTTTGCCAAGTGTTCCATGGATTTCGCTGGTCTGGAAACAATTTTTCTGTTAAGTGTGCAATTTATGATCCCATAAATTGAGACTGTATACTTGCATTTGGCTCAGGATGGGATTTTATTTCTCCAAGGAGGATTTTTTTTCATTTATTTGATTTTCATTTTTAAGTCAAAGCCCTCTCCAGAAACAAACTAGTAGTAGAGTTTTTCTAGAATTTCTTTCCAGAGACTTAGCTATATAAAATATTTCCCAGTTTTAGCTCCTTACTTTGCAGGGACCTAAGACACATCAAAATGATCTCCCTAGGGCATGAAAACCTCACCCTTATGAGCCTATATTCGGGTTGGAAGTCTCCCTGGACCGCTGGTAAGACTACCACTCTGCCTGATCTTTCTCGCTCTTGCTGATAATTGGAGAAAAGTCCATTTGTTTGTCCAATCTTGGCTGAGTGTTTACAACTTTTGTTACAGGTCATGTGTTGGTAGAGGGATGGTTTTTGTAAGAAACAACGTTGTGAAACCCCTCACCACCTTTACTGCTAAGATCTTGTTGAAGACTACACTGTGCCTTGCTGTCAGCACTGCTCCCGAGTGACTGTACCATTTTTCTTTTATGAAAACGCCCAGTCGAGGAACTACTATTCCTTCTTTTTGAATGGACTGGTAGAAAGTTTAGAGCCAAGTTTGTGGCCAAATTCTAATAACAGTGTAAGATTCTCGGCATGCATTATTGGATTCTAACCTCACTCTATGACTTCATCTTCTTTTACTTGCTTATTTTCTCTTTCAGTCTCATATGTTTAACACGTGCCTTCGCTTGCTATATTTTATCTCTGTAAATGGTTTTGCATCTTTGGTAGGGTTGGGTGAATGATGTGTCAATGAGTGAATGGCATTAATGTGCAAGGCACCAGGTTATTTGAATGACAGAATGAATTGACCTTTATGAGTTTCTCTTGCGTGCAGAAAGTAATTTATGATCCAAGTGCCACAAGAAAGATAAATACCATAGAATAATAGACCATTCAAAATTAAAAATTACAATTGGAGGATATTTAAATAAAGGGACGCACAACAACAAACTATCTAATGTTCTACTTCTCACATATACCAATAGTAAACTAACTATAAATCAATAATGATTGTCTCTTTTTGGCAGAATTCTGGTTAGTTTTTATTTTCTTGTATATTTCTTAAAATTTCAATAGTGAACATATAGTTTTATTATGATTATAAAACAGAGGAAAAGATGAATACCACTGTAACAGGACCCTAGGAGGAAACAGCATTTGCCCCAAAAGGTTCAAATGAAGAGACCTGACTGATGGATACATACAGGGGGGTGTGCTAGGTTAAAGGAATCAGCAGAGGTTGTTCAGGCTCCCAAAGACTATTAACAAAGGGAGATGTTACCACCTTCAGGGTATTGGAGGTGCAGGAAAGAAACAGAGTGATAATGATTATATTAATAGTTAATGGTACCTACCACTTACCCTGTGCCAGACACTATGCGAATTGCTTTACATGAGAAATTGGGTATGTCCTTTTAAATATTAGATAATGAGGCAGAAACGTGGACCCCTAACAGAGTTAGGTATGTGTGTGCAAACCCAGCAGGCTTTTGGAGGAGAAACTGCGGTCTGCTCGGGTCCTCTGAAAGTAGGCAGCTCTAAGGATTGAGCAGTGGTCATTTTGGGTTTCACGGTCGCTCAGCGCAACCCCAGTTACTGCCAGAGCAACGCTGGCCTCGTGGTCAAGCCAAAGCCACTTCACGTGTGAACAAAACAAATGCCCAGAGCCCTGCCCCAGAATGGTTTAAGTCCTTGCAGGAGGAGAGACGCTCTTTCCACTTTGGTGCCCTGCTGATTGTCTCTCGTGGCTGTGGCCCACGGCCACACCTGAAGAGTGAGTGAAACAATGAAGACTGCTCAGGAGAGCGTATCATTAAACATTCGCCAACCCGGGAAGGACAGAGGAGGCGCCCGGCTGTCTACTGATGTGAAGTGCTGCTTCTCCCTGTTTGAGCTGTCGGGCCCCGTGCTGGAAGAAGGGAGGTGAGGGTCGTCATGCCATCAGATACCCTTGGGTCCCTTGATGGGAAGAGAAAAAGCTTCAGTGAGAGGATGCCAAGAGCAGTGGATCAGGTCACTCTGTACGAAGCGACCACGTCCATAGCAAGGCAGGGAGGGCTCCTCCTCTGTCACCAGGCCTGTCCTCTGCACAGCGTGTTGAAGGTCAGCCTGACGCCGAGTCTGACTCGTGTGCCCTCGGCTGGCTCTCGCCACCTGCAGACTGGAGAGGACCGTGGGGGCTCGTTCGGGGGTCTGCAGGTGCAGGGCAAGAACATCCAGTTTTGTTGCTCACAAATGGTTCCTTATAAACAAAAGACACTATTATACCTTGAGTTTTGACTGGGTGCATTAGAAGCCACCGTTATTGCTATATCCTGGATTGAAGTGTCTAGTGAGCCACTGGATCCTGAGGAACGAGAGACAGTCAACCCGGTGACATCAAAATGAAACAGAACAGAACCTGTGAATGCCACTGGCCCACAGCCCAGAGATTACAAGTAGACACAGAGCTTTAAGATTAATCAGCTGTGGCTCCCCAGGACCTGGGACCAGCACCATGGTCGGGAGCAGGAGAGCTGCTTTCTGTTTTCACAGGGCTTCAGGTTAGAGGTGTGGGAGCCAGGGATCTTGGGCTCTGGTCTCAACTTGGCCTCTAACTTGTCTAATGTCTCATGGTGAAATAGCTTCTCTGTCCTCATTATTAAAATGATACAGTTGTGCAAAACAGGCTTCTAAGAACTTTCCCTGTAGGAGGTATAGCTCAATATACACATGTGACTTCCAGAGCCTAAAGCAGTGGCACCTAAAACACGTGTTCCTGGTTTCTCTGCTGCTGCTGCTGGAATCCTTTGCGGGAGGAGCAGAGAGGCTCAGCTCCAGGGTCCTGATATAGGATGTCCATGCTGCCCGGGGTGTCTGGGATTCTGACCTCTAGCTGTGGTCTAAGTGAGCTTTGCAAATGGCAGACAAGCTGTCACTAGCTTACCCTAGGCCGTGGCAGATGTCACTAATGGATCATATTGTTTTCCCAAAACTGTTTTCAACCTGGAGCTCAAGCAAACACCACTAATGAATTAGGGTAGGCTTGCCAGATAAAACGTATTTGTCATCCCTGCTCCCCTCTCTTTCTTTCCAGTTTAACATTCTTTATTGAGTAGCATCAAGATGAATTGGCTTGGATGGAAAATTCAGCTATTGCATCAGATTACCACATTTTAATTAGGGCTTTAAGTAATTGGACTCTTTAGGTAACAGGTTGTGTATTCAAAATATGATATACATGAATAAATCTGTTCTCATAATTTAGCACTGGGAAACAAAGATGCAGTCACCACAGATCATGGCACGTGGGGAAGAGAAACAGTAAACATGTGCCCGGACAGCCCTTTCATCCCTGGAAGAGGCTCCGTGCAGTTACTCACAACATTCAGTGATAATGTTTCTTCTCAGTTCTGAGTGATGGTGTTGCTTGTAACTCCTTTGGGAGAGTTCTATAACCTAATGCAGTTTCACAACATTTGGCTCTAATTATCTTTAAATTAATTTAATTCATTTGATTTGATTTAGACTGCTTTGCACCAAGCTAAGTTATCCATCCATCCCTTTCCTTGCAAATACACACAGCAGTTATCAGAAGGCAGCGATCGTGTCCCTTCCCAAACGTCACAACGAGGTTAAAAATTCTTTTGGGCTTGCACTATATGATCTGCTCCGATGTCTGATGCTCTTGCTAGAATCCTTGCTAAGTTATCTACGTTATGACCAATAGCATCAGGCACTTGGGAACTTTTTTTTTTCTCGTTGTCATCATACGAAGTTTGTGTAGGTGCTTTGAGTTTTGCCTGATAGAACTTGTGTTTTGCTTTTCATATTCCTCACCCACTCAGTGGTCATTTCTGCCATAACTCGTAATGAGGACCAGGAGCTCAGCTGAGACAGCCTGGGTCATCGGAAGAAGCCAGCAGACATGTTTGCATTGAGACATGACAGAAGACCGGGGAGAAACTGAGAGTGCTGAAGGGCTGGATTGTAGGGCTTCTCCGCTCTGATCGATGCTCCTGAATAAAAGGGAGGCAAAAGGTGCCCATGTCTGGACAAAGAGCACAGGGTGTGGGCACGGAGTGTACCTTGACGACAGAGAGCTGAGGTACCTGGGCCATGTTCCGATGTAAGAGTCGAGGCTGCCCTACTGGGAAGCTAACAGAGTTTAGGCTTCAGGGCCCCTCCCTTGAATGGACCTCTTCCAAGACCCCTGCAGGGGCCTTAGAAATGCATCTGCGTGTCAGATGTTCTTATAAACTATGTCCCCAAAAAAGAAAAAAAATATTTTAAGCACCAATGGTCAAGATTTCTGTGTCTGTCCACTCTCACTTTGCCTCTGTCCATCCTCCTTTCTCTTATGTGAGCATGTTGAGTGTTCATGGAGTTTGAGGCTCCATCTCGGGAAGTTGAACTGAGGGCACATTTAGTGGGGTAGTGGGATATATTTATGAGGTTCACGTTACTTTTCTGCAGGGTCTATCCCAGTGTGGGGGTGCCATGCCCTCACACCGACTTGGCTGCTGTGGTGCGATGGGACAGGACCAGAGGTCACATTGTGGTAATGACGTGTCCTGTGTCACCCACACTGGTACAGCCCAATAGTAGAGGAGGATCCAGGGTTTAATCAGGTAGAGGCAGGAACGGGTCTGTGGAAAACTTTCGGTTATCAGACGTGGAGAATGATAGGAAGAGGATTCTATTTTCAGTAGCGCCTGGTAAAAATAAAACTGCTCTCCTCTTAGGAACAGACTCAATAATCTAATGTATAAAATAGTAGAATTCCTGTACAATGTTTCCCTTTGTTGTTGGGAATCAAGGGGATGAACTGATCAGCTTTCTTGTGCTTGAGGGGCTATACCAGCGCTACATCCAAGGAAAATGTCTGTGTGAAGTTATGTGCTTTATGCATCTTAGTGTACTGCACCATGTGAACAGCATCTTAATACATCATGCCCTAACACAGCCTGGTAGTTCCGGGAGGAACAACGTGCAGAGCAGTCACCGACGCTGGCGATCAGGGACAAGACTCCTGCACTCAATCATGGGTAAGCCAGTGTGTGCAGCGGAAGAGTGATTTGATTGAACAGTCATGCAGCTCAACACACCAAGCAGCCTCAGAGCCATCCAAAGTTGCCTTTGAGCTGCTCTCATGATGCCTTAATTTATCATGAATTTGGTATAGTTCTTCAGATTTATTGTTCATACTAGAATTCACATGCAGTAAGAAAGAAGTAGCCCAGTGGAAGCCCAAACTGCAAGCTGAAAGAAGACAGGCAGCGTTTAAAGTGACAAAGCCCAGTGGAAGCCCAAACTGCAAGCTGAAGAAAGACAGGCAGCGTTTAAAGTGACAAAAAGACAACAACTACGTAGCACAAGGCAAACTTAAACAGAAACCCTGATGATTAATACCCATGAAGATAAGGATGAAGTGAGTTAATGAAGCCAAGAAAATATAGAGAACGAAAATCACATGGAAGAATTTTAAAAGATAAGGAAGGCCAGGCCACTTTTAAATGAGAAAGAAAAAACCAGAAAGGTTAAACTAAGAATGAAGTAAAACACAGCTTCATTTTGTGAATTCGCTGACTTATGTCCTGTGATCTCTCTTTACGACTTGTTACAATGACCAATAATTTTATTCAGTACCATTTAATGAGAATGTGTAGTTGTTTTATTTCATTTTTCCCCAAATGATCATCCCAATAACTTTTATAGAAAACCAAATGGTACACACACAGAAAATGATGTTTGAAAATAGACATTCTGGAAAAAATTTAAATGATCAAAACTGTCACGAGATTCTGGTTGGCCTATTCCAAAACTGCGTGTGTCATTTTGCTTGTAAACTGTTCCCAGAGACAGCCAGTCCTTGCGCGAGATCAGTTTTTAGACTGGGCAAGTGTGTTGAGAAGCTTCAAAAGTCCTCAAGATTCTACAAAGCGCTAGAAGGCTATGTTTAGTTGGATCGCATATGGATCAAATAAAAATATATTATGTCTCAAAGAGCAGACAAAGAAATACAGTATTATTCTTGATTGCTAAAAAGAGTTATTTTTTTCCTAATGAGAACTTTGTTCTCCTGAGATTGTAATGAAGTTGGCTTTCTTTAAATAATGAAACTTTCATGGGAATTGTGGACCTAATTCCTAAATTTGATTCATTTTTTGAGTGAGCAGTTGGTAGTTTTAAAAAGAGACTTGCTTATCCAAAATAGTTAACAAAATATTAATCAAAACAACTGGAAAATGCATACAATGTGAGTTAGATGATCAAATAAATAAATCAGAAAACAAACGTGGCTCTGTTAGTGTGAATGTCCTTGGGCTCTGATAGGCGCTTCATCAGTGATGATTATTACGCATTGTTCTTACAACAGAAGGCTCTAAGCATGATTTTTAACTTTTTTTGCCAATTGAAAACCGTTTATCTGTGACTTTATCCAATAAGGTAAAAGGAATGGTCGGTCATGTGACAACATATGAAAGATGAACACAAAGGGCTGCAAGCACTCTTTGGAAATATTAATGGTTACTTAGAGTATATGACAGTCACAGCTTGTTCCCTAATCTCTTCAGATAAAAAGCAGCCCCAGCTGTGCTGAATTATTGATTACTGCAGCGTTTCTATCTCTTGCAATGGTCAATATGCTTGCTTTCGGGTTTGTCTAGTCCAGTGTTTCCTAACAGAAATATAAGGCAAGCCATATTAAAATTTTCTCAGAGTTACATTAAAACAAGTAAAAAGAAATAGTTAACTATCTTAATGATATATTTTATTTAACCCCATGGATCTTAACCTCTAATCCATGGTGTCAAACTCATTTTCACCAGGAGCCACATCAGCCTTGCGGTTGCCTTCAAAGGGCTGAAATAATTTTAGGACTGTATCAATGTAACTACTCCCTAACTGTTAAGGAGTTGAAATTACATTCGGCCCTTTGAAGGCAACCGTGAGGCTGATGTGGCCCCCGGTGAAAATGAGTTTGACACCCCTGCTCTAATCAATTAAAATATTTAAACTTTTAAAATTCTTTTATTTTTGTACTTAGTCTTGGAAATCTGGAGTGCAGCTTACTTCACAGCACACTCAATCTACTGAGCCACATTTCAGGTGTCCAATAGCCACCATGGCTCATGGTTACCATATTGGACAGTGTGTATGGCAGCTGGTATATTTTGAACACACAGACAAATCAGATTTTCCTTTAAAGGATCTACAGGCAATGAAACAATTTGCCCCTTATAAAGTGTTCAAGTCTTTGCAACAGGGGTGAAAGTTAGTAACAAGCTAAATTCACTGCAGGGTGGGGCCTGAACCTCTCCGGGTTGATGAAAATAAAAAAGCGCAGATCAGTGGGGCCCTTGGAGGACTGGCTAGGCAAGGGCAGTAACAGTGGGGCCACCAGTGACAGCTGGTGACTAAGCAGCTGAACCACCGGTCCTCAGAGGGTCACCCTGGGCCAAGCGTACAAGACTATGGAGAAGATGCCTGAGGCTCACAGGGGAAAGGAGGGGACCCTGGTGGAATAACTGATGATTAACCTTCTGGAATGCCAGTGAGGGTGTGCCAGGGCCCTGGATGCTTTGTATTGATAGGACAACTCACTGACCCTCAGAGCAATACGCACTTAGGCATTATTCTCCTGAATTTATGGCCAAATCCAGGGAAGCTGAGATAGCGAGCCGTTTGTCTGCCATCACACGGTAGGGAGTGGAATCAGAATTTGAACATGGGTCTGTGTTGCTTCACAGCCTCTGCACCCTGCATGGTGCTGCATGCCCTCTCAGGGAGAATGGTGTTCTGGAGGTTGTGCTGCAGGTGTCAGAAGTCAAATGCCCAAATGATCTCTCCATCTGTACAGACCTGACTCTCAAGTAGACCTTTTCCCAGGAGGTGATTTTCATACTCAAGTGCATTGTTTGGGGTAATAAGAATCACCTCTGAGCACTCTGATTAATCAATACAAAGGCTGTGGAGTTGGAGGACCGGGGTTCAAATGTTTGCTCTGCCTCTTACCAGCTACATTAACTTGGGCATAATGAGTAAAATAGTGGATATTAATATTTAGTTTATTGCCTAGCATGTAGTTAGTGCTCTGTTACCTTTAAGTATTATTCTTTTCATCATTAACACATTCTGTTGAGCACCTATGATGGATGTTCAGCGGTACTCAGTGTTGGCTCTAAAATTTTGATGTAGGTGAGGTTCAGGGGTAGCATTCTGGTTAGAGGGAAGAGACTTGGCAGAGAACTTGTATTAAAGCTGCTTTACATAACATTCTGTTTGAGCAACATCAGTTTTACATAGCAACTACTAGGCAGGGCAGACTGACAGGACCATGGAGGGGCTAACGTGCTTCCCACCGCCCCTCGTGGCCACAGCTGTAGGTTCTATAGAGAGTGGATACACATTTCTCCGTACCTGCCATTGCGCTAGAAAAGAACAAGGTTTTCACCACCTTTAAGAACCTAATCATCTTGTTGAACAAGTGGACGTGCGAATAAATGACATGGTAAGAGACTTCCTGAAGGAGAGACCCTACCAAGCCCTGTGGTAGCTTCGAGGTGGGAGCTAACAATGCTTTGTGGAGTTGGGCTCAATGTCACAGATTTCATATTTGACCTGGGTCTTGTAGGATGCATAACAACATTCCAAGCGGAGAAATACAAGAGCCAGCTAAGTAAGGAAAATGGCATGAATAAAGGCCTGATAGCGCTTAGAGAACCAGGATATTCAGCAAATAGTGACTTGAGGAAGGTCTAAGAGGCAGGCTGCAATGTAGGATCTAGGTTAGGGGGTAGACTACCAGGAGATGAATTAGCCCAGGGAAATGTTGGACCAGGTAGTCTGCCCAGGGAGGCATTTAGACCCCATCATTTAGGTAATGGCAAGCTCCTGGTAATTTTTAAACAAAGAAAGCCTATGATGGCATCCTTATTTTCAGGATGTAAACAGGTCAAAGTGTAGCGCCAACTGAGACAGCTTCTCCAGCCGCGTTCGTCAGAATATGCTAGATGATGTGCAGTAGTTTTTTTTTTTAAACAAACTTTAAAGGCTTAAAATATTTATTTATTTCTGTCTCCCACATGACATATTCCACACAGGCCAGCAAGGATTTTGCAACACATCATCCCTCAGTATTCCATCTTCTAGTTAGTTGCACCATTTGGGGCAAGGAGAGAGATAGCCAGTCACCCAGCCTTGCCTAGCTCTAGAAGGGCTGAGATTCTTATGAGCCAACAGAATGTTTGGTGAACCCTGTTTGGGGAGTCTCTGCCATGCCAGTAGAAAAAATAATTTTAAAACTCTCTAGGTAGGGCAACATAAAAGCCATTGGACAGGTGAGAATGGGGCTAGGTGTACTACCTAGTTTGTGGTGCTCAGCCAGGGACAATTAGCCATGGAAAAAATGGTCCTTCTGTAGCCTGCCTGCATGCTTCTTCTCTTTATCCAGTCCCTACTCACAGATGATTGGCAGCTAACTCTACGGCGATGGTTGTGGATATTCAAGGAGTAGGCCAATGAGGAGTCTGGATCTAGTCAGGGCTGGGAGGACATAGTGTGTGAAGACCCACAGTGAGTTATCAGCACCAGCAGCTTTTCAGGAGTGTGGATACCATTGCATCCATTTCCCTTCTCACCTCTCTGAACTCTCTGTGAGGGGAAATAAACTAGGCAACCTCTGGGTGAGAGGGGGAGAGAAAGGGACAGAGAGGGGAGAGAGAGAGTGAAAGAACAAGATACCTTATACTGGGAAGAAAACACAACCACATATTAATTGTGGTTATTTGGAGGAAGTGAGATTATGGATTACTTTTTCTTTTACCTCCTTTCTTTTCTGTGTTTTCACATTTTAAAACTAAATGTTATTAGTTTTCATCATTTCAAGGCAACTTGTTTTATTTAACACACATGGCCCTGGCCAGCGTGGCTCAGTTGGTAGAAGCGTTGTCCCATAAACTGAGAGGTCATGGGTTCAATTCCTGGTCAGGGCACAAGCCTAGGTTGTGGGTTCAGTCCTCCATCGAGGTGCAAGAGGCAACTATTGATGTTTCTCTCTGAGATCCATGTTTCTCTCCCTTCCTCTCTCTCTAAAATCAATAAGCATGTCCTCAGGTGAAGATTAAAAATATATGAATAAAAAAATAACAATATGGAAAGTTTACTGCTTATTCTGACAATAGCTCTGTGAGGGTGACTCAGGATATTGATTTACAGTATACAAGTAAAGAACAGAAAAAATTAGCAAAGATTTTTCTCAACTTCTCTGTGAAAGAAGTAGTAGACTAGATCAGGAATCTGGCAACAGAGTTTGGACCACTGCCCGGGAAGAGGGTCTCCAGGGAAGGAGATGGAGCCTGGCCCCGGGCACAGGGGCTGCTGGCCCACCCATAGCAGTGAGGGTAGAGGCTGAGTCGTGAGGGGCAGAGCCAGGTTCTGTCCTTGCGGGCTTGCATTCTTAGGGCTGGGCCAACATCTGCATCCTCCACCTAGGCAGGGGGATGTTTCTCCCCTCTGCCCTTGACTGAATTATGAAAATAATTACTTTTGATTGTTATGAATCTTATATTAATATGAATACTTAACAAATCCCAGTAAAGACAAACAGGATATGCTAATTAGCACCGTGACAGGTGTTAGCAGCACAGGATCAATGGTAATTTGAACAGACATAAAGATGGATGCTGAAAGGACAAGAAGTTTGGACCCTGTAATTAAACTAATGCAAATTCTTTTCTTTTTTTAAATATATTTTATTGATTATGCTATTACAGTTGTCCCATTTCTCCCCCTTTATTCCCCTCCGCCCTGCACACCCCTTTCCACCTACATTCCCCCTCTTTAGTTCATGTCCATGGGTCATATGTTTAAGTTCTTTGGCTTCTACATTTCCTATACTATTCTTAACCTCCCCCTGTCTATCTTCTACCTACCATTTATGTTTCTTATTCCCTGTACCTTTTCCCCTTCTCTCCCCACCCACTCCCCTGATGATAACCCTCCATGTAATCTCCATTTCTGTGATTCTGTTCCTGTTCTAGTTGTTTGTTTAGTTTGTTTTTGTTTTTGTCTTAGGTTCAGTTGTTAATAACTGTGAGTTTGCTGTCATTTTACTGTTCCTATTTTTGATCTTCTTTTTCTTAGATAAGTCCTTTTAACATTTCATATAATAAGGGCTTGGTGATGATGAACTCCTTGAACTTGACCTTATCTAGGAAGCACTTTATCTGCCCTTCCATTCTAAATGATAGCTTTGCTGAATAGAGTAATCTTGGATGTAGGTTCTTGTCTTTCATGACTTGGAATACTTCTTTCCAGCCCTTCTTGCCTGCAAGGTTTCTTTTGAGAAATTAGCTGACAGTCTGATGGGCACTCCTTTGTAGGTAACTGTCTCCTTTTCTCTTGCTGCTTTTAAGACTCTCTCTTTATC
>VMDR010022157.1:0-16384 GCA_007922815.1 Macrotus californicus
AGGGGAGGGGAGGGAGAAAGACACAAATAGGAGACCGGTGTGGCTTGGCTGAGCAGAGCAAGCAAGGAGAAAGGGGGCAGGAAGAATATGCGGGAGCTTACGGACTAGGGCCAGAAATTTAGCTTTTACTCTGAGGGAAACAGAGACACTTTTGGGTTTTGAGCAGAGGAGTAACATGACTTCACAGTCAAAAGCATCACTTTGGTTATGTAAGAATACATTCTAGAGAAACAAAGGTAAAAATAGTAAAAAAAAAAAAAAGATGTGGTGATGGTCGCAGTGAAAAAGAGCTGGGCTCTAGGAGTTGCAGGTGGGTTTTATACAGATTGCAAGAGCAAAGGAAGAGTCGAGGACAACTCTAAGACTCTTTGGCCTGAACAACCACAGGCTGGAGTTATCATCAGCTGAGGAGGTTTCATTGGGACGTGTTAGGGTTCACATGTGTATCAGATACCCCAGTGGAGTTGATGAATAGGCCATTTACTGTAGGAGTTAGGCATTCAGAAGACACTTCTATTCTGGATTTTAAAATTGGGAGACAGCAGCATAGGAATGATATTAAAACAAACAAAATAAGTTTAGATAAAAAAGAGAAGACATTCAAGGACTGAGCTCTTAGACCCCCAACACTGAGAAGCTGGAAAGATGAGGAGGTACCTGCCATCCTTTGGGGGGTCTCCACTGTGGCGTGGCTGGTGTGATCCGTGGGGGGAGCCAAATTGTATGGCTGAAGAATACAAGGGCCATTATTTTTGCTCAGTCATGGCCTAGAGAGACTCCATCGTCTGCCCCACACAACCCTCAGTGACTCAGTCTCCAATCAGACCTTGCCTGCTGTGAAGATGTCCTCATGGAGGCTGGAAGCAACTCTCATGGGAGCTGGCTGGCCCACCACTGCAGCAAACCACTTTGAGCAAGTCTCCAGAAAGATCCCTCGCAGATACAGCTGTTCGGTGGGAGCCAGGAATGCCACCCCAGACTCACCTTTCTATCCACCTTGATCAGCCACTGCCTTCGATGGTGACACAGAGCCACCTAAGTAGCAGCCTCCTGCCAACATTCTGAAAGGAGACTGCAACAAAAGCTACCCTATATTTTGCTTTCCTACAAATTTATCAGCCTGGAGAAGGGAAGTCAGACACCCACGTCTAATTACCTCTTTCCCACATACTCTGGAACCAAAAGAAAGAGGCTTTCCACTTCCCTCTGGCAGAGTCTTCCAGAGCATGGTACCCTCCTTTTCCTTTGGGTACTAGACCTAACTACTCAGCCTGAATAATGGAAAGGTAGTCTTTGCTGTTATAGAAAAAAGTAGGTGATCTGAGTCCCCTTGGCGCAATTCTAAGTAACAAAAGACTTGAATCAACTTGGAACTAGGTATTACTAAAGATGAAAATATATTGGTTTGATTGCCCTAAAGTAGTATCCCTTTCACACCACTACTTTCTACTTGTTCTGTGTAATTTGGAGCTGAGTTAAAAAAAAAAAAAAGAAAAACCTGACTTTCCATTATAGTATGTCATTAAAAGGGTGGTTTTTTCCAAATCAGTATTTCATTCTATGATTGTTTTAGTTGTTCATGTTTTGCTGTCATCACTGTCTTTTTTACTTTAATTATGTACTAAGATGATTTCCCAAAGGACACAACTTTTAAAAATCAAATCAATCAATAATAATGCTTTACTGCTACCTAAACTATAAATCCAAAATATTATACCAAGTGATTATGTTGAGATTATTTATGCATCCCCTTCTAAAGGTCACTCCTGTAAATTGAAGGCTTTCTATCAAACTGACATTGCCTGTGTTTTGCTCATCACTGTTTAACCTCTAACGACCTGTTTTCCTCTTTGGAGAAGAAAACCTCGTTTGTTCACATTAACACACACAGGTTTGACAGCCAGCGCTGATAGGGCTTCAACACTTATTAATGCTTAAGTGCCACAACCTTACTGAGAACTTTTCTTCTTGTCAAATAACACGCTGAAAACATTATATGAAAAAATAGCTTCACCAAAAAGGCTTACTTTAAAGTTAAATTTGTGCCTAATGGATCAAAAAATGTCTGCTTCATTGATTGTTCCTCTTCAATTCAAGGTTTAATAGACTTATTCATTAATCACATAGAGTTGTTTTATGAAGGAGAAAGTCAATTCATTTGAGCTAAATGTGTTTTTGTGATGTGAGAACATGAACTTTTGGGGGCTAAACTACAAATCTATCAGAGGTTAGGCAGAATGGTAAGGTAGTAATATCAATGTTTTATAATGGACAAATTTTAAATTGTACAGCAGGAGAAATGTAATGATACTGTATCTGTAACATCCAAAAATTTATATTGCATTGTAATTCTTATGTTGTATCTTATTAGTAGAATTTTTCTATTAATCATTTGTGCTTATTTTTATTTCACACTGAATACAGATTTTGGAAAATGTTTTCAAACCTACCCAATTGATAATACACACATAATGAAAATTAAAACTGTTTTACATTTATTAAGTTCTCATCTTCTTCTAAAGGTCCTAACAACATTAATATCTGATGGTCCTGGCCCTCAGATTATCCCAATTTCTGGTTTTCTGGGGCCAATGGTACCTACTCCATAAAAGCATGTCTCTCACTGTCCTGGATTCTACTTAGTTAGAGCAGATATTAGTGAACACCTACTAAAGTGCATGATGAACAAAATAGGGTTTTTTTTTCAATTTGCTTTCAGTTCTCAAGGATTTTAGCACATCCAAGAAGCCAATACATGTTTAACAGTTAAATAATAATCGAATGTATTTCCATGTGTTTCAAAACCATATAAGCTGTATTCAGAAGTGACCTCGTGTGAAAGTCCTACTGTGTGAACACATAAAAACAGATGGTGCTCTGGTTCAGCAGCTGCCTCAGAGGGTCCTGCTGATCTAGCGTGAAAACCACCACCGGAAGGAGCATAAACTTTAGCGTCAGATAGATCCGGGTTTGACCCAGACTCCACTCCTTACCACTTTTATGGCCTAGAGGAACTGTCTCAAGTCCAAGCCTGTAAAATAGGAACTATACCAAGATTGCTTTATGAATAGGGGCAGTTTTTTTAATGAAGTGCCTCACATATGGTAGTTGCTCAGTAAAACATAACTTGAAAGATTCCATTAAAAGGCACACAGGAAAGGAATAAACAATTCCTATTGTGTTATTCAACTGATGTTCCCTTTAAATAATTTTCACCCTGCTATATTGTATGTATTTTTAAAAGCTACTTCAAATGCTTTTGGAAAGGATCACAGTATATAGACATACACACTATCAGCCTAACATTAGCTACACAGCTACATTACATTTCCTTCTGACCCTGCACATTCTAATCCCTGTAAAAATATTTTTCCCCACTTTGGAAAAAAACTCTGTCTCACACAGATTGTGTGTGTCTTTTTATTAGGATGAAAGCATTTATCAAGCTTAATAAAAATATAAATAACTAAATATCACTGTCTGTAGCAGGATGCAAAGGACCTTATAGCTGAATGGTAATATAGTAGCATCTAAGCCAGCAAAGAACCAAAGCTAAAACTTCAAGGATTTTTTTAAGCTTTAGGGGTTCACATTTTTTTGTACTGTAACAGAATTACTAACCTCAAACTTCTTCTGCTCTAAAAACACTCGGAGAAGGCTGCCTTAGAGCACTTGACGGAAACTGCACCTGCCACTCGAACTGAGCTGTGGGTACCAGTACTTCTCCACCAGCAAGGAGGCCTAAGTAGCATGTTGAGTGCAGAGGTTGGAAATGGAATAAAATGTTTTAAACACATTAAGACTTATCCAACTCACTAGCAAAATTATTTGAGGACTGATCTCTTTATGAAGTAATTTTTAAGTACATAAACTAAGAGAAAGCCTGCTTTTAACAAGACTAAGAAGAGATTACTTAACATTTACTCATATATTTACTGCATGCCATGCACTATTCTAAGTCCTTTATATCTATTAAATAATCACTCAATTTAATGATTCTTTCAATAGTCCTATGTGATAGACACAAATATCATCTCCCACGATCGGATCATACAGCTAGTAGGTACAAGAATCTGCGTCCGGAGTCCACACTCTTCACTAGACTAAACTTTTCTTTGCCTCTGTTTGGGAAATACGTATTATTTTCAGAAGCATTAGGTGTGTTTTCTGGATGTAGGCGATCGAAGGTGGGATAAGGAAGAGATGTGCCTTTTGGAGGAAACACGACTTTTTGTCACCACGTAATGACTGACACCTGCGAGTACTTGCAACTTTTTT
Organism: Macrotus californicus; assembly: GCA_007922815.1. NCBI lineage: Eukaryota > Metazoa > Chordata > Mammalia > Chiroptera > Phyllostomidae > Macrotus > Macrotus californicus. The sequence goes on from VMDR010022157.1 coordinate 4,279, forward strand.
CAGCTGTATGTTCCCATGTAAGCGTACCTCGGGTAACTACATTTAGGTGTGAGCTGTGTATCGATGATCAATTGTCACAGTAACGCTGCACAATAAACTATCCCAAAATGTAGAGCGTTAGAATAACCACCATTTATTGTTTCACCTAAGGCTGTCAGTCAGCTAGGCAGTTCCAGTCTCAGCTTTTCCTCGCCCAGGCAATCACCTGTGGGCCAGGTAGGCCCCTCTGCTGATCCCACCAGGTTTGGGTTGATTCAAAACAGCTGGGATCACTGAGCTTTTTCCTATGTATTCTCTCAGCCTCTGTTAAGCTAACACAGGCTTGCTCTTATCCTGATGGCAGTGTTTTGAGAGAGAGAAAAGAGCACAAGGCTTACTGAGGCTTAGACTTAGGACTTTTACACTATTATTTCCATTAATTCCATTGACCAAAGCAACCCACGAGATCATCCCAGATTCAAGAGGTAGGGACCTAAACCTCACTCTGTGATACAAGAAGCTGCAAAGTCACATTGCAAGGGGAAATGGTCACAAGGTGAAGAACTGGGCTTTTTTGTGATTAATCTGTCATTTCACACACTTTCATTCATACTATTTTGAAACATTCTAATATATGGTCAATTCCCAATAATTTCCAAGTATATATGAAATATGCAACAAGAGAGACTATATTTAATGCCATAAAACAAATCTTATGCAACTTAAAACAACAGAAATCATACAAGTGCATTCTCAGATCACAAAACCAGAAATCAGTAAGAGAAAGGTATCTGGAAAATCCTCAAATTCATGGAAAGTAAACAACATATTTCTGAATAACCCATAGGTCAAACAGAAAGTCTAACGTGAATTTTAAATTTTTTTGAACTCAGTGAACATTAAAACAGTAGTATCCCTCTCATCCATGAGGGACATGTTCTAACACCCCCACTGGATGCCTGCAACTGTGGACAGTACTGACCCCTATGTACACACTGTTCCCTCCTATGCATACATACCTATGATAGTTTAATTTAGAAATTTGGCAAAGTAAGAGATAAAGCAATTCTAACAAGACACTGTAATAAAAGTTATGTGAATGTGGTCTCTCAAAATACCTTATTTTGGACCTCGCAGGTGTGCCTCCACTGGCGCATCGTCCCTACACCAAAAGGTTGGAGATTCGATTCCTGGTCAGGGCATCTACCTAGCTTGCAGGCTTGATCCCCCATTGGAGGCAACCAATGTTTCTCACATTGACATTTCTCTCTTAAAGTCAATAAACACATTTTTAAAATTTTTTTAAAATATCTTATTTTTCTGAACTCACCTTGTCACTGAAAGAAACCACTTGATCGCTTCTCTTGGCGAATCTGAATTGCCAGAACCACTGCTCTTCCGCTTTGGGGCTATTATTACCTAAAATAAGTGACTCAGACAGAAGCACTGTGATACCAACAGTTCATCCGGTAACCGAGAAGGCTACTCAGTGACTTATGGGGCAGGAGCATGGAGACACTAACGAAAGGATGATTTACATCCTGGGTGGGGCGGGCTGGATGGAGAGAGCAAGACATCACGCGAGATTTCATCACACTACTCAAAACACCATACAATTTAAAACACATGAATGGTTTATTTCTGGAATTTTCTCTTTAATATTTTCCAACCAAGGTTGACCATAGGTAACTGAAACCATGAAAGGCAAAATCACAATTAAGGGGGCACTAATGTACAGCATTTCAAAATTTGTAGAATACAAATTTTATATTCTACAGACCTACCTTAGCTAAAGCTATGTCAATTTGAATAACAATAGAGACTGAGTCCCCCCAAATAACTCCCTGAGTGAAGCCTCTGGATTCATTTTTATTAAGCTTATACTGAATTTTACAAGCCCTCTGTCTCCTTTATTTTCTTCACGTTTTTTTTTTAATTTTATTTATTGATTTTGAGAAAGCAAGAAAAAAACAGAAGCATTGATTTGTTCCACTTATTTATGCATTCATTGGTTGATTTCCATGCAAGCCCTGATCAGAGATCGAACCTGCAACCTCGTCAGATACGCCAACTGCTCTAACCAACTAAGCTACTCAGCCAGGACAGTCTCCTTTATTTTCAGTACTTCATAGTATTAATTCTTCTTTCCTAATTAACCATAATATTAATCATTAATATTTCAAAAGTTTTAACTGAAATCTGACAATGTCACATTTGGGTTGGGTTTTCAGTGGCAATGGGAACTTGCTATGAGAAATTGCATTATGCTAAAGATTTAATGTGAACAGATTTTACTTATCCTTAGAGAACCAATTGCCTCAATGTTCAGTGCAATTTTCAGTGCATAAGTGAACTTCATCTTAGGTAAAGTAACATCATATTTTTTTCATTTACAAAGGAATACGAATGCAGGATATCTATATTGTGCCCAGCATTTTAGCACAGAGGATTAAATTGTGTCCTGTCCTGAAGAATGGAAGTTTCTCACTAAAAATGCTTATGTACCGCCTGAACTTCTGTCTGGGAGAAAGCTGCTTCTCCAGACCTCACCCTAAGGCAGCACAATTCAATTCCTCCCTGTACGTCCCTGGTGCCTCCTGAGCTGCTGCCCTAGTACCAGAGCTCAGAATTATTACAGTCGCTCTCAGCTGGCACTGGTGCACTTCTGTACTGCACAGCCTTGTGGGGCCAGGGGACACTACACCAGACATCACAGGTAGAAAGGGTGCTGGAGGACTTCGGAGACAGGAAAATCAAGGATCCCCAGGGTGGTGGAGCAGAACTTCATTGGAAAAGTGGGACTTGTTTTTCATCTTTGAAATGTTAGAATTTAGACGTTTGCAAGTGGAAAATAATATGGCAAATGTCAAGGTTGGGTATTTCCAAAGTTCCCCAAAGTCTTGACAGACTAGATGCCTTACTGAATTTGTCATGGATGAAATTCAACCCTCAGGAATCTGATCACGTGAGCATGAGTTCTTCACATAGAGGCAAGTGCATACTAGCCAACCTCAGGACATTGATGCCTGACGCTGGAAGAGATCAAAGGGTCATGTATTAAAAATTAAACTTTTTATTTTGAGATAATGATAGATTCACATTATGAGAAATACTAGATTCCATGTACCTTGTACCCAGTTTCTCCAACTGTAGCATCTTGCAAAACTTCAGTGCAACACCGCTTCCTGTATACTGATATTAGTAGTCAAGATGCAGAGAATTTCCACCACCGAACCATACCTCAGGTTGTCCTTTCACCCACTTCCCTCCTGCACTCCCTCCCCCATTTTTAATGTCTGGCAACCACTAATCTGCTTTCCATTTCTGTAGTTTTGTCATTTCCAGTATATCGTGTAATGGAAATCATACAGTTTTATAACCTTCTGTGACTGGCCTCCTTCACTCAGCATATTTCCCTGGAGATTCATCCAGGTTGTTGCATCAGTAGTGTGCTCCTTTTTTCCCCCCATGTTCTTTTTTTTTCTATTCCACCACCACATTTTTTTATTTTTCTTTGTTTTTTTTCATTGTTGTTCAAGTACAGTTGTCTCCATTTCCCCTCCACCCCAGCCATCCCCACTTCCCACCCTTGATCCTACCCCCCTTTGGTTTTGTCCTTGTGTCCTTCATACATGTTCCTGAAAACCCTTCAGGAACCCTTCAGGATGGGTTTTCGGGAAGTAGTGTGCTCCTTTTTATTGCTGCCTAGTACTTGTTACTAGTATGTACCACCGTTTAACCCACTGAAGGGCATCTGAATTGTTTTAGTTTTGGCTATTGCAAATAAAGCTTCTACAAAATTTTATTAGAAAACAAATCTATTAGAAACTGCTAAGGCCTATTTTCAGCCTTTCTGCAGATTGGCCCAGAGGTTTTCCTTTGTCATGTTTTCCCACAGCTGTTACTTCTTGTCCAGCTGATTGGAGGTCTGTGGGCCCAACCTGAAATGTGTTGCCTCAAATGGAGCTGGGTTTTATTCAACTACTATTCCAGTACAAATTTAGAAGACAGTTATTTTTGATGACTGATTCACAAAACTCATATTCTGCTTCTGCCTGAGCAGCCAAAATGGAATGCTGCAGAAAATCGACCCAAATTTTAAGAATCATTGACACAAGAGCTTAAAAACAATCGTGATAATTTTTATTCCCCACTTAATCTTTAATAACTTCTGTTTTAATGAGGACTTAATCTGTAGGAAGGAAAAATTCAAAAAAAGAGAAATAAAGTAGAGGGGTTAGGATAGGCTTAAGAGGTAATTCAAGCTTGGTTTTGCTAATAGGGATTAATTTTTCCCTAAATGAATTAAATAACTATATTTGTTGAATTGTTCTAAATCATATTAATCTGGATTTTCTGGAGAATATATATATTCAGAAAATGTAAAAGGCTTTTCAAACTGTCAAACTGTAGGATACCAACATCTTTGGGAGCCAGCAGCCTGCCTATCACAGGTGTCTGATATCAAGGATATAAATTACTCAGCTTTTAACTACCAAAGCTGGAAGGTGATTACCCTCGCTAAGAGATTGTAAAAACCACTTGTGTTGTCAATAGGTTACAGAAATTTACATAAATAATAAAAAGGACATAATTCATATCATGATACTCTACTCAAAAGTATCCAATCACTCCATTTCAAAGTGTATTCGTTTTCTATTACTGTCAAATCAAATTAAAAGAAACTATTTTACAGATCTCACAGGTCAGAAGTCCCGCAAGCTCAGATGAGTCTGCTTACAGTCACACAGGCCAAAATCAAGGAGGGTCTAGTAGATAATCAGTTTCCCTGCTCATTCTGGTTGTTGAATTCAGCTTCTTGCCATTGTAGGACAGTTGTCTCTGTTTCCTTGGGGGCTGCCAGGTGAAGGCTCTTCCCACATTCCTGGGGCTCTGTCTCTGACTTAGGGGGAGTGGGGAATTCCTCCAAGTTTGAGGACTAATGGGACTGCATTGGACCCACCTGAATAATCAATGATAATCTCTCCATCTCAAGATCCATATTGTTAATCATATCTGTAGTTTCCTTTCCACATAATGTAACATATTCACAGGTTCTGAGATGAGGACATTGACATCATTGGGGGCCATTATTCTGCCTACCACAAAGAATAAAATCCAAAATCTTTATAAAGGTTTCGAAGATCCTGTGTGATCTGAGCCCCCACGCCCTCTCATCTCTTTTCCTACGCCTCTTCTCCTTGCTCTCACCTCTAGCCTCTTCCATACTACTCCTTGAACACACCAGGTAAACTCCTGCCTTGGTCCTTGCTGTGCCCTCTGCCTGGAATCTTCTTTCCCAGATTCCAGTCTGCTAACAACCATCATCCCCTTTAAGTTTTTGCTCATATCTCGCCTTCACAATGAGGCCCATCATGAGTGCCCTGTTTAATACTCCAAGACTTCTCATCATTCTTTTCCCATAGCACCTATTACCAACCTACTCTTAACTGACCATGATTATGTCCTGATGTTTCTTTCTGCTAACACGTTACCTCCACAGGGGTGGGGACCTGTCTTTACTCCTCTGATGCATCCAAGGCCCTAAGCGCATATTGGTCACTCAATAAATATCACTTGAATTGGTTATAGAACAAAGTTTTCCAATTAAGTGATTTGGGGGATTACAGGTGTATACAACCTGTGTTCCTTCTGTAGGTCATAAAAACAGTAGAGCTGCTTGAAATACTGAATTAAATCTCCTTGATCTTTACTAATATTTTCTTTTTAAATCAATGACCTCACTCAGTGTTCCCATATTTCAATTAAAAATCAATAACCCTTTCATTCTGGCTCAAAAGAAAACTTTGAAAAAGAAAAATGACTTATTTATACCTGTCTACTTCCTCCAAAAGATATTTTTGATCCTTTATAAAAATAAATATGTACAGTAGGACTAAAATCAAGCCTCAAAAAAAAAAAAGGTAGAAAGGAACAAAGATATAAAAAAGAAGTCAATATTTCTGAACGCGTCAAGACAACAATTGCTTTTTATCTGATTTTCCAGCTTACTCTGAAGTTTTTCATGTTGGACACTTCTGAGAGTCACCACCAGATGGAGGTACATCTGTACTTTGAGTTACATGTTTCTGATGTATTAGGAACATGAACAGTTTTCAATAATAGAAAATCTATTTAAATTCCATTTGAAACATCCCTTAAAAACTGCTTCTGCAAGACTTTGAACAGCTACTTCAGAAACAACCAAAAGAGATACCCAGTTTAAATTTATAAAATATCTTCCACTCGGTAGTCAAGAAATAACCTGATAATTTAAGATGTGACCCAGAGTCTCCAAAGAAACCTGTTTTATTGACCCCTCTCTCCTAAGAAAGCTGAGTCCCTCCAGTGTCACTGTCCCCCCTCCCCACATACCGTGAGGTTTCTCCCAGCTGGCAGAAACTTGGAGCTAACGGATGCTTGTGTCCTCTGAACCAGAGATGCCTTTTTGTCTCAAGAATTTCCCTATACCTAAGCCTAGATAAGTGTTAGCACAAAATATATGAAGAATTCAGCAAACTTTAATAATATTTAAATATTCATGATTAACAAATGTTTGCAGTGATTTATGTTTATATAATCCTTTGTATACAATACATTTTTAAGTAAATTTTATTATGGCCAAAATAACTCATTTATTCGGTTATAAGTTTTTCATTATGCTTTTTAAAACACATTCTTTTAAGGAATCCAAGAAAGTCATTTCAAGCACTTCTGTGCTCTAGCACATCTTAAATTTAACTGATTTAAAAATCAAATAACCTAATTATTAAATAAAATGTGCCGTAATTCCACAACACTGATTCTAAAGTAAAGAATCTTGGTTTCTGCCCTATTGCCACAGGCATATATCTAAGTGACCTTAGGCAAGCCATTGATGTATTCTGTATTACTATCCTCTGCTCCAGTTGCTTCGTAACCTACCACCTGTTTTAAAGCTTAATAGCTTAAAACAACCACCATTTTATTATAGCTCAAAATTTTGTGAAGAAAGTAAGGTAAGGCTTGGTTGGGTGATTCTCCAGAATCACGTGGAGACGTGACATGAATGGGCTCCTGGTGATACCCAGCTGGCAGCTGAGCTGGGCTTAACAGGTCTGTGACATGTTTGGTGCCTTGGTCAACAGGAAGGCTGGGTTCAGTAGAGTCCCTTTCCCACTGCATGTAGCCTCAGACTCTTTCCACCTCTCCCACAGATCAGGACTACGAGAGACCAAGGCAGAAGTCACTGGTCCTCTTTCACAGGCTACTTCTAGAAATGGCATAGCAACACTTCCTCTATATTATATTGGTTAACATACACACACACAAAAAAAATAGATCCTGCCTCTCAAGGGGAAGCAATGTCAAAAATAGACATTCAGTCAGAAATAAAGGATACACTAACTGAAATAAGGAACAATTTACAGGGAACAACAGTAGACTGGATGAAGCCAAGAATCAAATCAATGATTTCGAACATAAGGAAGTAAAAACAACCAATCAGAACAAGAAGAAAAAAGTATCCAAAAAAGCCAAGAACAGTGTAAGCAGCCTCTGGGACAACTTCAAGCACTCCAACCTTCACATCACAGGGGTGCTAAAAGAAGAGAAAGAGCAAGAAATTGAAAATCTAGTTGAAAAAATAATGAAAGAAAACTTCCCTAGATGGTGAAGGAAATAGACATGCAAGTCCAGGAAGCAGAGAGAGTCCCAAACAACATGAATGCAAAGAGGCCCAATGCATGACACATCATAACTAAAATGCCGAAGGTTAAAGATAAACAAGGAATGTTAAAAGCAGCAAGAGAAAAGCAGTTAGTTACCTACAGGGGAATTCCCATAAGACTGTCAGCTGATTTCTCAAAAGACACTTTGCAGGCTAGAAGGGATTGGCAAGAAATATTCAAAGTCATGAAAAGCAGGGACCTACAGCCAAGATTGCTCTACTGAGCAAAGGGCAAATAAAGAGCTTCCCAGACAAGAAAAAACTAAAAGACTTCATCATCACCAAACCATTATTTTTTATTTTATTTATGTATTTATTATTAGAGAGGGGAAAAGAGGGAGAAAGAGAGGGAGAGAACCATCAATGTGAGGTTGCCTCTCAAGCATCCCCTACTGGGGACCTGGCCCACAACCCAGGCATGTGCCCTGACTGGAAATCAAACCAGCGACCCTTTGGTTGGCAGTCCAGCACTCAGTCCACTGAGCCACACCAGCCAGGACCAAACTATTATTATATGAAATGTTAGAGGGGCTTATTTTAAAAAGATCAAAACTATGAACAATAAAATGACAATAAATACATATCTATGAACAACTAAATCTAAAAAACAAACTAACCAAACAAAAAGAACAGAGATAGAATCATGGATACAGAAGTGTTTTGATGGTTGCTAGATGGAAGGAGGGGATAGGGAAATGGGTGAAGAGGTAAGGGGATTAAGAAGTACAAATAGGTAGTTACAGGATAGCCATGGGGGTATAATGTACAGTCTAGGAAAGGGAGTAGCCAAAGAGCTTATATGCATGACCCATGGATGTGATCAATGGTGTGAGGGTTGCCTGAAGGAGTAGAGGGTACTGGTAGAGGGGCAAAAAGGGAGAAAAATTAGGACAACTGTAATAGCATAATCAATAAAATATAACTCAAAAATATTTGCAGCCACCTTTAATCTATCACATACTTTTTTAAAAAATGAGGCTAGTTACCAAGCATATTAATTACACTTGCAAACTACTTAGTAAGTTAACGTTTGATGGGTGCTTAGTACATGTCAGGCACTATTCTAAAAGATTTACTGCATTCATTCATTGGATCTAGCAATTCTATGAAGAAAATACTATCATTGGCACCGTTTTAAAGTAAGGCTGAGACACATGGAAAAAAGAATAAGCAATTTGTGCAAGGTTGGACAACTAATAAACAGAGATGGGTTAAAAAGTCTCACTCCAAAATCATTCTCTTAATCATTATAGAGTGTAAATTCTAGAATTCCACAAACTTTAACCACTACTTTTATTATTTATTTATTTGTTTATTTATATTTTAGAGAAAGGGGAACTGAGGGAGAAAGAGAGGGAGAAAAACGTCAATTGGCTGCCTTCTATACATGCCCCAACTGGGGAACAAACCTACAACCAAGACATGTGCCCTGACCAGGAATCAAACCTGTGATCTTTCAGTTTGCGGGACTATGGCCAACAAACTGAGCCCCACTGGCCAGGGCTTAACCACTACTTTTGTCTTACTTCTGCTCAACCTCCAGTACCTAACATAAAACATAAGACATAGTAAGTACCCAATAAACATTTGACAAATGAATGATCAAGAACTTCCTGTCAAGATCAGGTAGCAAGAGGAAGGATGGAAGGGAAAGGGCTGTTCAGATTTACGCATATAACACTTTATGAGAACCTGATAATATATTTTGGAGAAAAGGCAAAAACATTTCAGAAAGGAATGAGGACTTTAACTGAAAACTTTCTAGCTATAAATTACTGCATTTTTACTCAACAATGAAGTTCTTTGTGAATTACAGCTCCTAAATACATTACTACATTTCTTTAATTGGTAAAAAATATGGCTGGGAATAAAACACCATAGTTCTCCATCTGAGAAAACATCCAACTCTACACACACGCACATGCGCACGCACTTCTGTCCTCTCTCACAGGACCAGAGGAGAGTGAACGGGGGCCTTTAAATCAAACTTTCACTATACACCTTCCCCTCAAGAACCCATAATGGTTTCAGATGCTACTCATTTCAGTGTTTTTAGATGCTTACATAATATTCCAATTTCAATGACAGTCTCCTGAGAAGTTATACTGAAAGCAGATTGTCAGGTAGATAAACTTGGCCTGTCACCAAAAGCAATTCTGAGTACAATATGATGTTGCCATTTAGTTTGTGTTAACATTCTACCCCTCATGAATTCAGGTCCTAAGACCTCGTGAACAGAGATGGAAGTGAAGGTGGGTGTGACTTTACAAACCGAGACTGGTTCAAGACAACAAAAAAAGCTTTGCTTTATCTCCTTCATAACAATCAACCTAAATAACATCAGGAAATACCAAAATGTTCTCACCTAGGAGTCTTATAGTTCCATGTCATACATTTAAGCCTTTAATTCACATTAATGTTTGTATATGGGGTGGGCAAAATAGGTTTACAGTTTTGAGTACATCAAACAGTTAATAAAGCTACTGGAATAATCTGCATGTCATGTCTTTTTCCACATGAACTGTAAACGTACGCTTGCCCACCCCTACACAGTGTGATGTAAGGGTTCAATTCCATCCTTCTGCATTTGAATATCCAGTTTCCCAGCACCATTTATTAAAGAAACTATCCTTCTCCCGTTGTGTGCTCTTGGCAGTTGGCATTACTACGTATTGTGAAACCACAATTCTAGGAGATATGAGTAAACAAAAAATGTTTACAAGTTATAGTAATAATAAATAACCTATAGTGTTGAGTTTGAATTCTATCAGTATGAGCTCATGAGGTACTTTATTAAATAACTTAGTAGAAACAAGCAATTTCAAGTACCCAGATTATGGTGTAAAAAGTTATTTTCCCCTGCCCTTACCAGTGTGGCTCAGTGGGTTGGGCGTTGTCCCGCAAACTGAAAGGCCGCTGGTTCGATTTGCAGTCAGGGCACATGCCTGGGTTACAGGCCAGGTCCCCAGTTGGGAACTGATCAATGTTTCTCTCCCTGTCTTTCTCCCTCCCTCCCCCTCTCTTTAAAAATAAAGAAAATCTTTTTTTTATGTTATTTTCTCTAAAAAGAACTAAGGTTTATTGGAGAAATGGCTAATTTTAGGAATGTGGCAGAAAATGCAACAAGGTGATCATAGAACATCTTTTCATAACAAATAAAGAATTAAAGACTACTAGAAGTTTCAATAGGTGTATGAAAAGATGCTCACTGTCACTAATCATCAAAGAAATGCACATTAAAACCACAATGAGGTATCAGGTACACTTGTCAGAATGGCCATCTTCAATAAATCAACAAACAAAAAGTGGTGGCAAGGATGTGGAGAAAGAGAACCCTTTTGCACTGTTGGTGGGAATGCAGACTGGTGTAGCCACCGTGGAAAGCAGTATGGAGTTACCTCAAAAAAGTAAAAATGGAACTGCCTTATAACCCAGCGATTGTACTTCTGGGAATTTATCCAAAGAAACCTGAGACACCACTCAAAAGACCATATGCACCCCTATGTTCACTGCAACGTATTTACAATCACCAAAATTTGGAAGCAGTCCAGGTGTCCATCAGTAGATGAATGGATAAAACAACTATGGGACATTTATACAATGAAATACTACTCAGCTGTAAAAAGGGAAATTTTTACTCTGCAATAGCATGGTCCAGGAGAATATTACACTAAGTGAAATAAGCCAGCCAGAGAAAGACAAATACCATATGATTTCACTTACATTGAAATCTAACGAACAAACTGAACAAGCAAAATACAGACAGAGAGAGTAGGATGACGGCTCAGGGTTGGAGGGAATTAGGGGGTAGAAGGACTGAACAAAAAGGACAGGAGTCATGGACATGGACAACAGTGTGGTGACTGCAGGGGGGAGGGCGGTCTAAGGGGGATCGTTGGTAATAGAAAAAATATAATTTAAAAAAAAGGACTCAGGAGCCAATTTGAGCTAACAAAGAAGCTCCCAAAGATTGGAGGACTTGTGCTTCAATGTATTTGTAATAATAGACTAAAACCATCAACTATCCTTACTTCCAGTTAATAACTAAATACAGTAAGTCCTTAGTTAACATGAACATCATTGGTAGGTTCTGCAATATTAAGCAAAACATAAAGTGAGACCAATTTTATCATAGGCCAATTGATATAAATGAGTTAAGTTCCTAAGGCATCTCCTTAATGTTATAAGGAAAACAATGTAATTCAAGAACCTTAGGTAAAATAGACTTCCGGCCAAGATGGAGGCGTAGGTAGACACCCTGTGCCTCCTCGCACAACCAAAAGACGGACAACAACAAATTTTAAAAGAAAAAACAACCAGAACTGACAGAAAATCGAACCGTATGGAAGTCCGACAACCAAGAAACTAAGAAACATACATCCAGACCGGTAGGAGGGGCGGAGAGGACTCGCGTGGCGG